>BMAC01001049.1:240310-261884 GCA_014905375.1 Phtheirospermum japonicum | reverse complement strand
TTTTCTTTATAGGATTTTTTAGTGTGGAAACATAATTATCTTTTCCATAAATTGCATAATTTTGTGTATAATTTATGGAAAATAATAAGTTCGGTCAGAAAATTGCTAAGAATTCACGTTCCAACTTCCAAGTCACGTCCCTTGAAATCGTCCTTGCGGCCTACGTTGGTCTCTGAAAATCTCATGTCTCGTGTCTTTATATCTCCAGCAAGTATAGTAGGGCTTGGTCTTCTCACAATACAAAAAGCAAACCTTTGATGAATTGGTCCTATGTCACTTGGCCGAATCTGAATCAACTAGGTCAGGATGTAGGACAGTATGGGGTGACCCATTAGTGGTTTACTGGGATGTTTTATTTATTCAACACAATTAATCGTATAAAATTACAATATTAAATAATTATTTAACATACATTTCTCGATTTTACGCATTATAGCCAATTCACAAAATTAAGGTTTTTTGGGCTTCCTTCTGTTCCAAATTTACTTGCACTATAAACCGACGTCGTCGCCATACTAAAAGAAAAATGAAAAAAAAAAAAAAAAAAGAAAATCAACGTCTAAACAGAATCTGATCTTTAAATAAATAAATAAATAAAAGGCTTGTCGTTTTAGAAACATCTTTTTTGTCGGAATAAAAAATTTCAAATACGAAGACCATAATTAATTAAAAATTCCGAAATGTTTGTCGTACTGGGGAATATTCTTCCCCGGTTTATTGACCGTTTCCGGTTAATTACTCCACAGTTAATTACTTGCTCCATGTGCAACTGTGGCATAAGGAGCCTACAGAAAAAAAAAAAAAAATCTTGGTGAGACACAAACACAATAATTTTTTTTATTTATTAAATTAAATAACAAGTATAAAATCTAATAAGAATTTAAGAAAAAAAAATTATTATTATTCTTATCGAGTTATCATATTTTGAAACCGACTTATAATTGCATCATGCTAATAATAAAAAAAAATCACTCTTTCTCTAGATATGTAACTAGAATAATTATGCAATATTTGATCTCTCATGCTATTATACAATTTTATTTTACATACGTCATTTTTGAAAATACTCTTTCTACACTCGTCATCATCACATGAGAAGTAACACTAATTTCAAAAGAAATTATACTTTTGGAAAGTTTAATACTAACTTCTATTTATACAAATTAAAGAAGACTATTTAAACAGATCATAATACTATTATGATTTCGAAGACCAAATTACTATAATTTAAGTAAATTAAATACCTATAGCAATAGTTATTTCTTTACTTAATATGTAAGCAAAATGATTTACAAGTGACCAAATGCTCAAATCAATAAAGAATTCCAACATTTGGTATAAATAATATATCTAGAATTTATAAATATTGATGATAAACAAGAATCACCAACATTTAAGTTCAAATCTCCGTGAAATATTACCAAAAAAATCATTAGACATCACTTATTCTAAAAATTAAAAATTAGGGCTTCAAATTTAAATAACAAAATCATCTAAGTATTAATACACTTTTTTATTTTAAAATAAGAAAAACTCAATTATTTTTTAGTCAATTAATAGACTATATTCAATTTATATATATATATATATATATATATATATATATATATATATATATATATATATATAGGATTAGGTTCAAATAGATCCCACGTCAATATATGCGAACCTAAAAACCAATCCAGGCCGTAGATCTAATTAAATGTGTGGGACCAGATTTTTTCTATTTTTTAAATTTATTAAATTATATATATGGAAGGAAAAGGGCTTTTAGGTCATATTACATAAATCCAATCACTCAATTTAATCCCCAAATCCCAGCCGTGTTTGCCTATTACTTCTCACCCAAACCCTTCTTCTCCAAATCGTCCAGCCCTACCCGCCGCCCCCACGCCACCGGGAGATAATCATCCAATCTGGGATCGAGCACCATGAGAACGGTTTTCATCATCTGATCCACCTCCTCGATCGTCCTCTCATCCATCTCCACCCCGAAGCACATCGCCAGCAGGATGCAGAACACGGCGAACCTGGCGTTCCTCAGCACCCAGACGGCGCCGTCGTTGGCTGCCGCCTCGGATCTGAGCCGCTCGACGAGCTTGTCCATGGCCGAGTCGCGGACGCGGCGGAACTCCCGGAGCCTGGCGGCGCTGAGCATGTTCTGGACCATGTTCCGGCGCAGGGACCGCCAGACGGGGCCGTAGAGGGCGGCGTTGACGGTGAACTTGTTGCAGCTGAAGATGGTCCGGGTCGGGTTCTCCCTGGGCCGGCTGGCGAAAACCTGGCCCTTCTCGATCAGGGCCTCGCGGGCTAAATCGGCGCCGCTGATGATGATCATGGTCCTGGTACCCATCCTGAGCGTTAGAATGGGGCCATACGTGGGAATGAGCTCGCGGACGTATGGGAAAAATGGTTTGCCGGAGCGGGCCACCTGGAATTTGCTCGGTGGTATTTCGATTTGCTCGTTTTAGGTCATAATAATGACTGTAATGGAATTTACTGTGTAATTGTGCCGACATCTTATTTTAGCATCTTTAGGTAATTTTATCTGAGATTTGGTTGGTTGGTTGGGTCTTTTGGGTTGCCGGACTGTGAACGGCAGTCGGTGAATGGGGTGACGATGGTTCGGACAGGTTCCTCGTGACGGCGGTGTGGCTGAGATTTGGTTGGTTGGGTCTTTGGTCTGGGCCCCCGCGACGGCTCCGGCGTCGGTTTGCTGGGGTTTTGGATTGAGAAAGGCGTCGGCCTTTGGGTTGAATGTTTGGCCAAAAAAGCAGTATTAGTGTAGTTCAAAAGCACTCTAACAATATTAGAAAAAGCACTCCAAGTATTTGCACAGTGTAATTATATGCAATTTTAGAAAAAGCAGTTTTAGTGTAGTAAAAAAGCGCTGCCGTAATATGAAAAAAGCATTGCTACTTACATTATAAAAGCACTAATTATATGTGAAAAAAAACATTGCTACTTAATTATACATAAAATTTATTTAAAATTGTTTGTTGAATATTTGAGTTTTTTTGAAATTTTTGAATTTTTCCGTAATTGTATATGAATTTTTGTGATGGCTTTTGTATAAAGCCGCAGTGTTTTTTTTTTTTTTTATCCGTAGTGCTTTCTAAAGAGCAATTCAGCGCTCTTTATGAATGTTGTTATATGTCGAAAATACCCTTTTTATTAATTTAATGCAATATTTACCATAAATACACTGCTGACGTGTCATGTTCTCAACCATCTAGATTATTCAATCCAATGGTCAAGATGAGTCCCTAACATTGATTCCATTTGAACCCACCCCTATCTATCTATCTATCTATCTATCTAATATATATATATATATAGAGGTTAAAGGGAAAAAAAAAAGATTGGGGGGCGCCTGTGCTACCAAGCCTCCATGTACATCCGCCCCGAAGGTTGACATTTGAGTTCCAGTCTCATTTTTCCAGTGTTTGAATTGAACCGTGTGGAATTAGCAGACCCACAAAAAAATATACGAATTCCCTATTTAATTATATTATTATGGGCCATACTTCCTGGTTGAAGTATAACCACTTAAATTATATATATAATATCTCACAATATTCACAAGTACCAGGACTCGGGTTTGCTTAGTCTAGAAATAGTACATGGACTTGGTCAATTATTTGAAATTTCCAAGCAGATTCATCAGCTGGGAAGCATATAATTAATAACTGAGATTTTATCAAATTGGTCGCTATGCTTTTGATCAATATGTTAAAACCCAAAGAATCCAGGAACGCCAGGTTCGCCGTGTTCTGCATCCTGCTGGCGATGTGCTTCGGGGTGGAGATGGATGAGAGGACGATCGAGGAGGTGGATCAGATGATGAAACCGTTCTCATGGTGCTCGATCCCAGATTGGATGATTATCTCCCGGTGGCGTGGGGGCGGCGGGTAGGGCTGGACGATTTGGAGAAGAAGGGTTTGGGTGAGAAGTAATAGGCAAACACGGCTGGGATTTGGGGATTAAATTGAGTGATTGGATTTATGTAATATGACCTAAAAGCCCTTTTCCTTCCATATATATAATTTAATAAATTTAAAAAATAGAAAAAATCTGGTCCACACATTTAATTAGATCTACGGCCTGGATTGGTTTTTAGGTTCGCATATATTGACGTGGGATCTATTTGAACCTAATCCTAATATATATATATATATATATATATATATATATATATATATATATATATATATATA
Organism: Phtheirospermum japonicum; assembly: GCA_014905375.1. NCBI lineage: Eukaryota > Viridiplantae > Streptophyta > Magnoliopsida > Lamiales > Orobanchaceae > Phtheirospermum > Phtheirospermum japonicum. The sequence continues at coordinate 257,667 of BMAC01001049.1, read as the reverse complement.
TATATATAGTTTTTCTTATTAATTATAAAAAATAATTGAGTTTTTCTTATTTTAAATAAAAAAGTGTATTAATACTTAGATGATTTTGTTATTTAAAATTTGAAGCCCTAATTTTTAATTTTAGAATAAGTGATGTCTAATGATTTTTTTGGTAATATTTCACGGAGATTTGAACTTAAATGTTGGTGATTCTTGTTTATCATCAATATTTATAAATTCTAGATATATTATTTATACCAAATGTTGGAATTCTTTATTGATTTGAGCATTTGGTCACTTGTAAATCATTTTGCTTACATATTAAGTAAAGAAATAACTATTGCTATAGGTATTTAATTTACTTAAATTATAGTAATTTGGTCTTCGAAATCATAATAGTATTATGATCTGTTTAAATACTCTTCTTTAATTTGTATAAATAGAAGTTAGTATTAAACTTTTCAAAAGTATAATTTCTTTTGAAATTAGTGTTACTTCTCATGTGATGATGACGAGTGTAGAAAGAGTATTTTCAAAAATGACGTATGTAAAATAAAATTGTATAATAGCATGTGAGATCAAATATTGCATAATTATTCTAGTTACATATCTAGAGAAAGAGTGATTTTTTTATTATTAGCATGATTCAATTATAAGTCGGTTTCAAAATATGATAACTCGATAAGAATAATAATAATTTTTTTTTCTTAAATTCTTATTAGATTTTATACTTGTTATTTAATTTTAATAAATAAAAAAAATTATTGTGTTTGTGTCTCACCAAGATTTTTTTTTTTTTTCTGTAGGCTCCTTATGCCACAGTTGCACATGGAGCAAGTAATTAACTGTGGAGTAATTAACCGGAAACGGTCAATAAACCGGGGAAGAATATTCCCAGTACGACAAACATTTCGGAATTTTTAATTAATTATGGTCTTCGTATTTGAAATTTTTTATTCCGACAAAAAAGATGTTTCTAAAACGACAAGCCTTTTATTTATTTATTTATTTAAAGATCAGATTCTGTTTAGACGTTGATTTTCTTTTTTTTTTTTTTTTTCATTTTTCTTTTAGTATGGCGACGACGTCGGTTTATAGTGCAAGTAAATTTGGAACAGAAGGAAGCCCAAAAAACCTTAATTTTGTGAATTGGCTATAATGCGTAAAATCGAGAAATGTATGTTAAATAATTATTTAATATTGTAATTTTATACGATTAATTGTGTTGAATAAATAAAACATCCCAGTAAACCACTAATGGGTCACCCCATACTGTCCTACATCCTGACCTAGTTGATTCAGATTCGGCCAAGTGACATAGGACCAATTCATCAAAGGTTTGCTTTTTGTATTGTGAGAAGACCAAGCCCTACTATACTTGCTGGAGATATAAAGACACGAGACATGAGATTTTCAGAGACCAACGTAGCCGCAAGGACGATTTCAAGGGACGTGACTTGGAAGTTGGAACGTGAATTCTTAGCAATTTTCTGACCGAACTTATTATTTTCCATAAATTATACACAAAATTATGCAATTTATGGAAAAGATAATTATGTTTCCACACTAAAAAATCCTATAAAGAAAATAGTTGTTTATTAGAAATAAAGAACAAAACTTGTGAATAAATTTAACAACAATTCCAGATTTCTGCATAATTTTCCAAAAATAACACAAATTAAAAATATCAGATCCAAATCTACTCTATATATTAATACAAAATCCTACTTTCCTATGTCTGCTTCCAACGCTTTGTTAGCTTCGGAAAATATTATGATGGTTTGGTATTACGAACCTAATATTTACCTAATTTAATATTTTCTTTTTATATATTTTTACCTAATTTGATATTTTTCTATTATTATATTTTTTCTAATTTAATATCTTTCTTTTAATATATGTTACCCAATTCAATATTTTATTTGTCATATTTTGCCTAATTCAATATCTTACTTTTATTCTACTCATAAGAAAAAAATAATTAATTCGTATTTAATTAGAAAAAATCTATTTAAATTGAATTAATTATTATTTATAATAAAAGTTTAAATAATTTGATTTCTAGAATTTTAAGTATTTTGTTTAAGTAAAATACGAGTTTAATATAAAATTATAACAAAAGAAAAATAAATATAAAAAATATAAACTTAAATTTGGATATCTAATCTAATCTAATATATTGAGAATAACATTAAAAATCTATATGAGAAAACTATTGTTACGCTAAAAAAGAAAAAAAAAAGGAGAGAGAGAGAGAGAGAAACAACAACAATAAAAAATAATAATAATAAATTATTACACCTAAGAAATAAATATTAAATATGTTTTACATTTCTTTATCCAATATAATGCATTGATACACACATTATATATCTATATGAAAACAAATTAATATCTTACGATAAGAAAAGGAAATCAAAAATAATATTACATATACTACAAGTTAGATATAAAATATTTTTTAATCGAATTATCACTGTCTTATAATTTAATTTTTTATATCACATGAGACATGCGAGTGTTGTATGTTTTATATTTTTACAAAATTAATTTTCTACGAGTTTTCTTTAAAATATAAAATATAAGTAAATTTTGAATTATTTGCAATTATTTAAGTATGTAACTAAATATTATTAACGAATTCAATATAACATAAAAAATATAAAATTACAAAGTAATAACAATGAATAAATATTGATTAGACACCGATACAATGCGACACGGGTTGGGAATATGATCTATTTTGAATTTCTCTAAGTACGAAACTATAAGTTATTAACGAGTTCAATTTAAGTATTAGTATATAAAAGAGTTTGATGATAATAATAATTAATTAACAGAAAATAGACATGTGTTGAGAATTATTTAATCTAAATATTAAAATATAAATTTATTTAACAATAAAGAATAATAATTATATATATTGATTATATATCAGTAAAAGGTACAAATTGAGAATACAATATCTTTTGAATTTTTTTTTATTTTTTAATTTAAAAATTCTATAATTATTATAAATAATTTTATATTTAGTTTTTGATAAATCCCGTGTAACAGGGTATTAAACTAGTTAATTATATAAAGCAAATCACAAAGAAAATGCAAAGATAAAAAAAATATTTAGTTCAAAACAAACATACAAATAAGTAGATATAAGTGAATAAATGTAGATTTAAAAATATATATCGTAAAGAGTATATCTCCACGCATAATAATTTGATAAAGAGGAAATCATCAAAATTATCCATTTTTGTAAAGTAAATTCTTTTATACCCATTAATGAAAAAAATATGTTTTATACCCATTTTGGAATTTGAGAAACCTAAAATATCTTTACCTCAATCGACCCAGAACAATCAATTCAAACAAATATAAACATACTAATCTTATCTTTTCACTTCTTCTCCGGTGATATCGAAATAAATCGGCGAGTTCAAAATAAATCTGGCGATTGAGAAACAAAACACAAACAAAATGTCCGAGTTTGAGAAAGGTAAGAGGAAGACGGGGGGGGGGGGGGAGGTGGAGGGGGGGGAGCGTGCGCTGGCAACACTAAAAGGCAAAAAAAGAACGACGCCGCTCCGCTGCAAGGAACACGCAATTCTGGCCCCGAGGTACCGCAAATTAGCCACCTGAATTCTGTTACCTTCTTTTTTCTTTTTTGAAAATTAGGGTCGAGTTTTTCAATATTTTGGGGCGAGAGGTAATAGTTTTGAGGGTCGAGTAGTATCATATTTGAGGCGGTCACGTTTATTTGGATCGACCGGGGTGTTTTTATGTTATGCTTGGGGCAAGAAGTTTAATTATAAGGGTCGCGTTGCTTGATATTTCTCTTTTATTAGGGTCGACGTATTCAAAATTCTTGCATTTCAATTTTTATTTTTATCTAATTTTAGGGGCGAGTTGTTTAATTATTTGGGTCGAGTCTCCTGATATTTGGGGTGATCTATTTAATTAGGGTCGAAAGATACAAAATTCTTGCATTTCATAAAAAAATATTTGGGGCGAGAGGTGATAATTATTTTGGTCGAGCAGTTAATAATGTTTTGGTCGAGAAGGGTTGTTTGGGTCGATCATTGCAAATATTTGGTATGAGGATTATATTTGTATGTTTGAGGCGAGAGGTTACTTTTGGATCGAGTAGTGCAAAATGTTTGGGTCGAACTGTTGTGTTTAGGTTGAGTTGTTTTTGATTCTTTTGAGGTGTATGTTTATTGTAGATGCTCTGTCTTTTTTTAACTTTGAATATTATTATATATTATATATTTTTTTTTCAGGATAATTGGGAGGGGAGATGGAAGGATGAATGATTTTGGTTAGAAAAAATTAAGTTTTTAGGGCAGATGTCAATGATGACGACGATAGCCGAATGATTGCAGCAGATTAATCGGTTAGAGGCATTCAAAGAGTCCTGTTTCTGACATTTTATGAGGTTTCCAGTAGAGAGTAGTATCTGTGGAAAAGTACTGATTGCTTTGTTGCGCAAAGAGGTGTTGATGAAGAGTCCACTGGAGAGGAACAAATACGAGAGATGGTTCCGTGTAAACCATACAAATATCCATTTTTCGAAACATACAAATATCCGTTTTTCGAAAACGGAATTTTGTATGGTTTCAGGGCTTCAGTTCGGGACATCCCCTTTCGATCCACAGGCTGTAGATTTACAAATTTTCCTGAAAAAGTTTATACGAACGGATGTTTGATGGTGAGATTGTCAGTGCAAGAGAATTGCAAAAAGAGTTTGAGGACAGAGTTTTCTCTGCCACACCTGGCGACGAAGTGAAAGTTGCGAAAATATTAGTACTCATACTGTTGCTCTATGGGGTTGATTACAGGGCCGCCATGGATTTTAGATTTGGGTGTTAGTTGAGAATTCAGAATTGTGGGACACGTTTCCGCGGGGCAAGTTCGTCTTTCAACGCTTGTGCCACTATTTAGAGTGCATGGAGACGTATGTCTCTAGAGAGTATAAAATATATGGATTCTTGATGCCACTTCAGGTAATAAGTGTGAGATTTTCTTATATTTTTTTTTTGGTTATTTTCATAGTTGTGTTTTTTTTAATCTCATTGTTGTTTCTTATTCTTATTTGTTGTTCATTATTTAAAGTGTCAGTGTTGGGAGTATGAGAGCATTCCCGCCTTAGGGAGTCATTTTGGGAAGCCATCGGGGACTACGATGATAATGCCCAGAGGCATGCGGTGGCGTTGTTTAAAGACTACCCACGTCCAACTGGACGTGTTAAGCAGAGCTAATGTAAGTTCTTTCCTATATTCTTATTCCATTAAAACTTAAAATTTAAAATCCTCAATGGATTAATATCGTCGTCTAACAGTGCATGCAGATTGAGTCATCTGAGGAGGAGAGGAGACAACCATACATGGCTGATATCGACATGAACATATTGTATGGAATCTAATATCTCCATGGTGGGGTTGAGGAAAAGGCTAAGGAATCGAGGATAAAAGCAGTGGTTAGATTGGACCAACGCGCATTGAAGCGTCACGATCTTATTGTCGAGCGTGATTGGAATTCTCCTTCTCCATCGACCGATAATCCTCGTGTAACTCCGTCGACGAGAACCCCTCCACCTGCAATGTGAACGAGCACCCCCTCTCCATCGAATATGAGTCCACCTATATCGGTAGTTAGACTTTATGGATTTCGTCTTTCCTCTATTTATCTTTCATCATGAAATTATATTTGATGTTGATTCTATTTCAACCATGACTAATCATTTTCTATCCTCATCTCTGAAAACCTGGTGACCGAGGCAATTAGCCGATTCGAGTATACGACATCCATAGCGGCGACAGAGGCTATGAGTAGAATCGAGTCGATGGCATCTATAGAAACCGTCGAGGCTATCAGCATATTTGAGTCTATGACATCTGTGACTGCGACTGAGGCTATCAGTAGAATCGAGTCGGCATCATCTGTAGTAACTGCAAAGGCTATCACCCAAACTGAGTCGGCAGCGATGAAAATGGTATCGATGATTGACGAAGCTATGCGGAGGTTCGATTTGGCTGCTGCACGAGCTCTGGAGATGATTGGGGCGGCTACTTCACGACTACGCGCAGGGGATTTACTGAGAGCTGCCAAAGATGTGAAGGAACTACTTTTGATATTAGATATTATTTTCTTTTATTTTTCCTATGTTTGTTTATTTATTTTATTAATGATTAACACATTCTAATATCACAGGTTCTTACACCTCCACCGACCATTGTGCCATCATCCGATGAAGTTGAGCCTAGAAAGTTGTTCGAGACGCCTCTACCAGAGAAGCTTGATGTGGAGACACCTGAGGTGACTACATTACAACCACCTGCCGACGATGTACTAAGACCCAACGAGGATGTGAGTGGACTTAAATATATATGGCTTTGAATTTTTCTAATTTTTATAAGATTATTAAATTATTATTGAGGGAAAAAGACTCTTTTCCACCTGTACTTGTAGCGTTTTTATGGTTTGCAACCTAATATTTTTTTTTTTTTGTTATTAACAACCTAAAGTATGCGAGTTTTGCTCTTTGCAACCTTCAGACTATTTTTCATTCAAAAAATGGTTGAATCGAAGCACGTAAACCTCATGCCTCATCACCAATTATTATGTTGGACAATGTTTTCATGTTTTTAGAATGAGGCATGAGGTTTACGTGCTTCGATTCGACCATTTTTTGAATGAAAAATAGCCTGAAGGTTGCAAAGAGCAAAACCCGCATACTTTGGGTTGTTAACAACAACAAAAAAAATATTAGGTTGCAAACCATAAAAAGCTACAAGTACAGGTGGCAAAGAGTTTTTTTCCCTATTATTGATGACACTAATAAAATCTCAGGTTCGTACTCCTACACCGACCATTAGACCATCGTCCATCGAAGTTGATGTGGAGACGACTGAGGCGGGTACATCTCGATCATGTGCCGAGGATATACCGAGATTCTCTGAGGATGTGAGTGAGCTCAAATATCCATGTGAAGTTCAATTTTGTTTCTTATTTTAGCTGGACTATTATATTATATTATATATTTATTTATTAAATGATTACTCTGATGGGATCACAGGTTCGTACTCCCACATAGAGCGTTGTGCATGTAGTTCCAATACAAGTGGGGAGTAGTCTCCTGATGATATGGTTGTTACGTCACCACCACTTAAAATTGTTCCCGAAAACCTGCCAAGTCCCGTTAAGCTGCCACGTATTCGTTTCCCTGGCCCTAATGCTAAGTCACCCTATGTTGATCTAGCAATGTTAAAAAAAAAACAGAAAGACTTAATGGCGTCTTAGTGAATTTATGACAGACAAGATGGCTAGGTACTATTTCCTCCTTATTTTACTTATATTTATTTTATAGTTCTGGTATATAGTTAAAGTTAAAAATATCGCTCTTATCACATATTTCTGAAATATTTGTATATGAGCGCACAGGAGGGACGTTGGTATTGCATGTAGTATGCATGTCGGTCGTGAGTGTTTCAAAAAACTTGAGGTGCCGACCACTTGGTTGAGTAATTTGGTAATTTAATTTCTTTAAATTAATAGTATCAATCTGGCATGCTATTAATTGTTAGAAACTCATAATTCTGATTATGATTTTATATGGAAATAACACATAGATCATTATTTATGGGTGCTTTCAAATCGGATACGGAACGGTGTGTAGCTGGCACCTGGTATCGATGACAACCGCATATATATACTGACCTCCAATTTTTTTGTAAGTCTTTACTCTCAAATAAGGACGAATACCATTAATCTATTGCGACTACATGAAGTTGATATTATTTATTTAATTGATAATAATATATTAATTTGCAGACCTTTCTTCAAAATGCTTGGGAAAAAATCTATCTAGAAGATCCTAAATGTGAAGCTAAGTATTCTGGTCTGGCCCATTACACCGATTGGATGACTAGTTAGATTTCTATCGCTACATAACTGGCCACTCACCACCTTGGGGAGTCTCATGGAATGATATTGACGATGTAAGAATTTTTAAAACCTTCTATATTTTATAAGGCTTATGTTTTCTTGATTTCATCTTTTTCTTATATCTAGTGGAACTTATATTTCGTCGTAGGTCTTTATGGTTTATCACGTTGGGTATACTGACACTGATCATTGGGTTATGTGCCGTGTAAGATTGGATAAATGGGAGATTTAGTTGTACGACTCTCTTTCTTATAGAGGTGATGATCCAGATCATATAATTGAGCGTAGATCTTTACAATTGGTTCCATTGTGTTGCCTATTGCCACATGTGCTTTCAGTTCATGGATATTTTCGTCGATCGAAAAGGGAAACCTGTTTGGACCATTTCAAACTTATGAGAGTCTCTAATAGTGAGCAGTTCAAGCAGGAAGATGGAAGCAGCTGTGGAGTGTTCGCATGTATGTCTATTGAGAAGATCCTTTTTGGACAATTATCGGTAACACATACGACGAATTCTCTCAAGGATTACCAATTGGCCATGGCGTATAGCGTATTTTCATAGACGAAGCTTGCACCACCTCGATCCCCCTTAGCTCGTTATGTAATTGTACTTGTCATTTTTAATTTTTTGTCTATGAAACTTCAATGAATCTTATAATTTGTAGGGAATGTCCTCTTTTTGTAATTCTAATAGACAAAAATGATCTGATCGCCCCAAATATCACCTCTTGACTCTAATTAGTTAGACTGTTCGACCCAAATTCTTAAACCTCTCGCCCTAAACATGCAATTTCTGAAATAAATTAAAGAGGAAAATGAGCTGATCGCCCCAAATAACACATCTCGACCCTAATAATCTTCATAAATCGACCCTAATTCGTAAACCCCTCGCCCCGAATATTTTAATTATCATTGTTTAAAAATACCATAAAATATAATAAAGAGAAAAAATGAGCTGATCGTCCCAAATAACACATCTCGACCCTAACAAGTTTCATAAATCGACCCTAATTCGTAAACCCCTCACCCCGAATATTTTAATTCTCATTGTTTAAAAACACCATAAAATATAATAAAGAGAAAAAAATGAGTCGATCGCCCCAAACAACACATCTCGACCTTAACAAGTTTCAGAAACCGACCCTAATTCTTAAACCCCTCGCCCTGAATATTTTAATTGTCATTGTTTATAAATACCATAAAATATAATAAAGAGAAAAAATGAGCTGATTGCCCCAAAAAACACATCTCGACCCTAATTCTTAAACCCCTCGCCCCGAATATTTTAATTGTCATTGTTTAAAAATACCATAAAATATAATAAATAGAAAAAATGAGTTGATCGCACCAGAAAACACATCTCGACCCGAACTAGTTTCATAAATCGACCCCAATTCTTAAACCCCTCGCCCTAAATATTTTAATTGTCATTGTTTCAAAATACCATAAAATATAATAAAGAGAAAAAATGAGATGGTCGCCCTAAAAAATACATCTCGACCCTAACTAGTTTCATAAATCGACCCTAATTCTTAAATCCTTCGCCCCGAATATTTTAATTGTCATTGTTTAAAAATTACAATCTTTCGAGCCACTAGTAGAGGTGATTTGGACGAAATAAAAAATAACACACCATAAAAGCATTACACAACGAAACAACAAACGCAATCCATACAAATAGAGCAGTGTCGTTAAAACAACATGTAATGTTCAACAACACTTCCACTCGTACATCTTCCACTGTTGTTAGTTGGATACACATCTTCGAAAAGTACATCCATTTTTATGAGCAAGGGTTCCTCGTCAAAAGCATTGCAATAGCTTTTGGTTGGACAATCCTATATTCATCATAACAAGTTCGAATAATAATGAAAGATTCAAATTAATTGTAATAATTTAAAGGGGTAATTATTTTTTGCCCCCCCAGACTATTTCAATTTTTGCAGTTTATCATACGAACTTTTTTTTTCGACAAACCGCCATCTGAACTATGTGCGAATTGCATTTTACCCCCTACACCACTTTTTTTGTGGTTTTGTGATCAAAACCGGATGATGTGGCACAACCCGATTGCGCCACGTCATCCGGCTTTGATCACAAAACCACAAAAAAAGTGGTGTAGGGGGGAAAATGCAATTCGCGTATAGTTCAGATGGCGTTTTGTTGAAAAAAAAGTTCGATAGTAAACTGTGAAAATTGAAATAGTCTGGGGGGCAAAAAGTTTTTTTTTCCTAATTTAAAAGGGATTGTAGAACTTACAGGCATAAACTTCTTTCTACATTACATAATTCAGCTTGCACAATAAAACTGAGGTCATCCTGATCCCATCTTTATTACATACTAGAATACTGACTTAATTGAAAATTCAAACATTAAAAATACCAACACATTATTACTTTTTAATTGTGTAACACGATGGTAACAACTCATCCGTAAACTTCTTCAAATTTCTCCCACATTCGTGGCTCGTCCAATAGGTAGAAATTGTGTGTCGGTATAATGCCATTGTATTCCTTCATAAAAATTTTTAGTTAGTAATGTATATACATACACTCATATCCTTATAAGTAGAGAGGTTGCTTCGCACTTACATCAAGAAGATAATGGGAGACGGTGGTATCAACAGAGACTCATTTATTTTCACGATCCCTATAAACTCCATGATCTATAAATAAGTAATAGTAGTAGACGTACCTCCTTTCCATTTCCTCTATTCTATTGTCAACTTCATCAGTATTAAAAGGTAATGCAAATCGATTACGAAGTAAATTTGTTACTAGCCTAACACTCAAACTTCTCTCTCCTTTTTGGCTCCTCTTTCAACACTGTTTTTTTGAGAAATAAAAAATTGTATAATTACTCGATCCATCTCCATGTTCCACATGGTTCTTTCCGGATCATAAAAACCAAATTCAATGAATCTCACATCAGGATGGTTTTCATCAAAATTAGCCATTGGCCTCTATATTTGTATTGACAGAAAGTAAATTTGATATTGTATTAATTTATGTTATGTTTCCATGATTGTTTTTCATCATGTTTATATAGATACAATGAGCTAAGATACCTAGATGGTGGAGAAAACCAAAGGTGTAAATGAATTGTGTTTAAAAAACCTAGTCCAATATTTAAAATTTATAGATGAATTACAATTTCACAAGATAGTTATATTCAATGTGTAGTCTTTGTCACAGCTAAAGATGAAAACATAATGCTTAATGTGTAGTCTTGTCACAAAGAAAGTTGAAAAGTATGGAATAGTGCCCGGTATTTTCATATCAAAAGTTGAAAAACCTATTGATTAATGTGTAGTCTTGTCACCACCAAGGTTGGATAAACATTAAATAAATAATTTTATTAAATAATGGAAAAATAAAGTTTACATATTTGATTAAATAAAAAACAATAAACGTTACAAATTCAAACATTACAAATTAAAAATAGTACATAGTTGCACACTCAGGTTAAGGTCAATCCGATCCCATTTTATTACACATTTGAGTACTAATACATTGAGAATGCATCAATTGAAAGCTGCTTCCATCTTCTTCCACAATAGTGGCACGTCATACAAATAATATCTGTGTGATACATCATCGCCGTATTCCTTTATTAAAAAAAGAACTTCAGTAATTTAAATAAAACCAACACAAACCACATAATTATTTGTAGAGAGATGTGTGGACTTTACATAGGCTGGAGAGACATTATTATTAATAGTGGTATCAGTACAGATCAATCCACGTTCTTCATCCAAAAAAGCATCATACTCAGAAAGTATTTCTTTCCACCAACCGTACCTCATCTCCATTTCTTCGGTCCTGTCATAAGTTTCTGGAATAGTAGGTGAAATCATGAAATGACTCTGGAGTAACTTTTTACCTGCGGGACGCTCAAGATCACATACGCTTTTTTTGCACCACTCTAAACACTTTCTTTTTGAGCGATGAAAAATTCCAAAATGACTTGTTCCATCTCCATGGTCCATGGGGTGAGTGCAGGATCATAGTAATTATTGTGTGTTTTTAGTACATCTGGATGCTTTTCATCAAAGTTAGCCATTATTAGCTGCTATAGTTTATATTTCTTGGTAGGTAGGTCTTTCTGTGTGTTCATATATATAGATGCGTAATATAATTGTGTAGTGTGCATATTAGTCTCAGTGTGCGTAAAAACACATTGAATTGCATTATTGTACTTGCTTGACACGTCTTCTCATGTCCATCAATGTATTAAAATATGTGTTTTGTATTGGTGGTAATACAACACAAACACGGGAGAGCATTGAAATATGTGACATTGCAATCATATTTGTCAATTGAGAAATAGTGAAAATGCAACACACACATAGAAAAAAGAAATTACAAAAAAACAAAATACAGCTTTGCAAACTACTATTGCTGTGCCATTGTATTGTCTACTCACTTGAATAATTGCACAACTTGTATTTTAATGAGTTATGTTATCTTGTCATCCGGTACAATACGTCAAAGAACACTAAAAATTGTTGTCCACACACACATCAATGAAACGCAGCTTTGCCAACTACTATTGTTGTGCCATTGTGTTGTCTACTCACTTGAATAATTGCACAAATCATATTTTGATGAATTGTAACTTATTTGATAGTCTCCTTGCTTTAAATACATTGTGGAACAAATAATGGATAACTCATCAGCAAATACATATCAATTACTTCATATCTTATTTGAAATAAAGTTAATGGCAGATCACTTTAACGAGACAGATGGTCCTCCTACACTTCGGGTCAAAACACTCGATTACGGTAGTGAATTCAACACTGAGTGGACACTCACTAGAGAGGAACATCTAATGGAATTCCTAATCCTTGAAAAAGATATTCGAGGATGGAATCCAAATGAAGGACCGTTACCAGACAACCGAATGAAAGAAGCCAAGTGTTTACTTAACTGCTGCTTCAAAAATCAACGTGCCATTTTCGAATATGATGTCATAGCTAGGATTGTCAAACTTCAAAGTCGATTCAGGTTCTTCAAAGAACCGATTTGGACCCCTGGTACAGTTTGGAACGGGAATGTGAAAATGGTCCTCGATGATCATAACGTACGAAAGAAGTTTATGCCTGTAAGCTCTACACTCCCTTTCAAATTATTATAAGTAATTTGAATCTTTCATTATTATTCGAACTTGTTGTGATGAATACAGGATTGTCCAATCAAAAGCTATTGCAACGCTTTTAATGAGGAACCCTTACTCACAAAAATGGAAGTACTTTTTGGAGATGTGTATCCAACTAACCACAGTGGAAGCTCTACGAGTGGAAGTACTGTTGAACATTGTATGTTATTTTACCGACACTGCTCTATCTGTCTGGATTGCGTTTGTTGTTTCGTTGTGTAATGTTTTAATGTTGTTGTAATGACACTGCTCTATTGTTGTGGGTTGCGTTTGTTGTTTGTTGTGTAATGGTTTTATGTTGTTGTACCGACACTGTTCTATTGTTGTGGGTTGCGTTTGTAGTTTCGTTGTGTAATGTTTTTTTGGTGTGTTATTTTTTATGTCGCCCAAATCACCTCTGCTACTGGCTCGAAAGATTGTAATTTTAATATTTTTATTTAATAGTTGTTTGTTTGCTTTATATATTAGTCAAACGCATCCCGGTATTTTGAATTTTTTTAAATTAATTTAATGGGCGGGACGCGCCTGCCAATGGCGTCCAAACCCAAAAGTTTAAATATTTTTGAATATGTAATAATATATCAATTTATAATTAAATATATATTATTTATTTAATAATACCATCTTCATCCTTAATAAAACAACTCGCCCCTTATTATTTATACTGCTTGACCCATATAACACCTCTCGCCCCATATAATTTCTTCATCTAAAAAGGATAAATGTAAAAATATAATGCTCGATCCAAACAAAACCAATCGCCCCTAACTAGTTTTATACTGATTGGTCCAAAGACTAAATTCACTCGCCCCAAATCATTTCTATCCTCCTAAAAAATGTGCTCTTCGTCCTTAATAAACCCACTCGACCCTAATTATTTATACCGATCGACCCTAATAACACCTCTCGCCCCAAATAATTTCTTCATCTAAAAGGATAAATGTAAAAAATGAACCGCTCGACCTTCCCGAAAACCTCTCGCCCCAAATACTAAGACCTCTCGTCCCAAATCATTCCTATCCTCCCTAAAAGACGTTCAAACCCTATTTACGTCGCAAAATTACAGAATGACCCATTCACCCCTGGTTTGGAAAACCTATCCTTTGCCCCATTTGTAGTCGAAAAGCGCCGCTCTAAAACCAAACAACATAAAAAAACAAACAAAAAAAAAAGAACAGAGGAACCCTACGCATCAAATTTCTCCCAAAAACTGGACACTCACCTCTCAAATTCGGGCAGCAAGGAAATTTAAGGTGAGTCTACACAGCGCTGTTGTGCTTACATCACTTTCGAAAATAAGAAAAACAATAATCAGGAACTTATTTAGATTTTTTTTTGAAAAAAAAAAAACTCCGGCCTAACGCACGTTTGGTCATGGCTCCGCCATTGATAAGAATCACTGTTGGTGCCAAACTTTCCCATTTGTACTGTTGTTTAACGTAGTTTTTAATAGTGGTTTATATGGTTTAAGTTTGTACTGCTGTTTATTTGTTTTGTTAACGATACTACTCGTATCAACATTCTGCTATCTATTCGTGAATGCTATTTACGTCGATTGTTATTGCTATTTATATAGACTATTTATTCTAAAATGCTGATCTCACTATGAATGCTACTTACGTCGACTGTTAATGCTATTTATATAGACTATTGATTCTAGAATGTTGATTTCACTATGAATGTTATTTACGTCGACTGTTAATGCTATTTATATAGACTATTGATTTTAGAATGTTGATTTCATTATTTCACCATTTGATTTCTATGAAATTTAAATTTGGATTGTATATTATTTCATTTCTTTTCGATTAGGATGCCTCGCATACGGAACTCTGTCCTCGAGAACATGTACCAGCTAATTGGTTGGAGTAAGGAAGAAGAGGCTTCTCTCATCGGACAATTGAAACATTAGGCCGAATTCTATGATGTGTCTGAAGCGGATACTTGGGACTTGTCCTTGTTTTCCATAGCATCAAAATTAAGCAAACAGTTTAAAATAGAATTTACATTTGCAAAGGTGAAATGACAAGTCCAACTCTACAGGATCGGTTTGATGCGTTTGTTGAATGGAAGAATTCATCTAGCGTCGAGTATAATGTCCAAACCAACAAGGTGAAGGTCGATGATACCTATTTGGCTAACGTTGGAAAGGTGGTTATTATTGTTTTTTGAACTAGTTTGAGTACCCAACCAACGATTTTTTCTTTTTGTAAATATCATAGCACTTACGTATGTTCGCAGGAGACAAAGAGGCAATGCTACTTCCGAACTTTTGGATTGGAGTACTATGAAGTGGCCTACAAGCTGTGGATAACAGAAAATGCAGCGCCGGTAGATTTATCATATGTGGATGGCTATGATCAACTCAAATCGATTGAAGTTGAACTAAGAGTACGAGGATGAGGAAACAGTGGATGAGGAAACAGAGGAAGAGGAAATATACGATGAGGATGGAGAAGAGGAATGAGAGGCCAGGTGTGCGGGTCACGTGTGACCGGAATGGGGTCCTCTTTCTATTTCCTCTGTTATCTTTGTCTTTATTAGCAATGTGGTGAATATTATGGAATGGACCATGCTCGTGAATGTATGTTCTTAGAGGCGATTTCCTCATGTTTTTATGGTTGGTCTTGGTTTTGTGGAGATTCAATGCTGGTGGTGGAAGATGTGTTTGAATTTTGTTCTAGAAAATTAACTAATCGAACAACGCCACTCGCCCCTAACTATTTACATACGTCGACCCAAATACTCACTCCCCTCGGCCCAAACATTTAAGGTGTCATCCCATGAAAATATATTAAAATAGAAAACTAACTACTCGACTCAAACAACGCCACTCGCCCCTAACTATTTACATACATCGACCCAAAAACACACGCCCCTCGGCCCAAACATTTAAGGTGTCATCCCCTGAAAATATATTAAAATAGGAAATTAACTACTCGACTCAAACAACGCCACTCGCCCCTAACTATTTACATACGTCGACCCAAATACTCATTCCCCTCGGCCCAAACATTTAAGGTGTCATCCCCTGAAAATATATTAAAATAGAAAATAAACTACTCGACTCAAACAACACCACTCGCCCCTAACTATTTACATACGTCGACCCAAATACTCACTCCCCTCGCCCCAAACATTTAAAGTGTCATCCCCTGAAAATAAATTAAATAGAAATAAACTATCGTATTTATAATGTTTTAATTTAGTTTTAAATTATGTAGTATTTGAATTTTTTATATTAACTTTGGATTTAATGTGATTTTTATATTTGATGTAATATTTGAATTTATAATATTTATCATATTATTTATTTGTTTATTGGTGTCGTCAACATAAATAAATTATATTTTCAACTTTAGTGATAAACACGACCACACTTAACTAAAATTAATCTATCTGTCCAACTTTAGCTGTAACACTGGCCATGTACAGTAACTATGACATTTACAGTGACATTGACCACAATAGTAACATTGACATGTACAATAACACTTATCATGTAGCAGTAACTATGACCACTATAGTGAAATTGACCTCAACAGTGGCATTGACATGTACAACAACACTGATCATGTACAGTTAACTATGACCACAACAGTGAGGTTGACCTCAATAGTGGCATTGACATGTAAAAACACAAGACGGTCTATTCTCGATATAAATATGTAATGAAACACAATGGAAAAGTCATCACTTCATCCAATTCTCATAAAAATATGAGTTTGGGTCTTCAAAACATACTCTAGAATGAAAATAAGACCAAGTGGACTCTTCCAATGGACACTTTGCTTATTGAATGTCTCGTGAACCCGTACAACACTAATAATTGGTTCATTGATGACGAAAACAACACTTATGCCATACTGGCTGCGAGATTTGTGGTCATTTCACAATTCCCGATTAAGCTAACTTACAATGAGGTTAGTCAACGTGTCAAACACCTAAACATCGTTATATCTTCTTCAAGAAAATCATTCAAACCCAGGGTGTCACTTGGGATCCTGAATCAAAAGTTGTGTCATGCAACCGACCAACAATGGATGGATTTTGCAAATGTATGTATTCAACTTTGTGTTATCAATAGTCTGTTACTAAATTCATAATTACACAGCAATTTCTCTTTGTGACTAGGTTGATCCTAATTTATCAGCAGTTTACAGAATGGAACAAGAGCCACTATTCCTGAAAGGGATGGTGCACAATATTTATGCAACGACCAAGCTTGATTCCAAAATCACGTATGCCTCAACGACCAATGTTCAATTACTCGCGTG
>BMAC01001049.1:203385-240093 GCA_014905375.1 Phtheirospermum japonicum | reverse complement strand
AATAGAAAAGTCATCACTTCATCCAATTCTCATAAAAATATGAGTTTGGGTCTTCAAAACATACTCTAGAATGAAAATAAGACCAAGTGGACTATTCCAATGGACACTTTGCTTATTGAATGTCTCGTGAACCCGTACAACACTAATAATTGGTTCATTGATGACAAAAACAACACTTATGCCATACTGGCTGCGAGATTTGTGGTCATTTCACAATTCTCGATTAAGCTAACTTACAATGAGGTTAGTCAATGTGTCAAACACCTAAACATCGTTATACCTTCTTCAAGAAAATCATTCAAACCCAGGGTGTCACTTGGGATCCTGAATCAAAAGTTGTGCATGCAAACCGACCAACAATGGATGGATTTTGCAAATGTATGTATTCAACTTTGTGTTATCAATAGTCTGTTACTGAATTCATAATTAACAAGCAATTTCATTTATGACTATGTTGATCCTGATTTATCAGCAGTTTACAGAATGGAATAAGAGCCACTATTCCTGAAAGGGATGGGCACAATATTTATGCAACGACCAAGCATGATTCCAAAATCACGTGTGCCTCAACGACCAATGTTCAACTTACTCGCGTGGCGAAGGGACTTCAAAGACAAGCAACAAATGCAAACAAGTAGTAGACTTTTATATTATTATTATCGTTATGAAGAATGTCAGTGTCTTTTACCGTAGGTTGTGCGTTTGTTGCTCCAGTGTTATTTTTTATTTTATATTATGGTTTTATATATTATTATTGTATTTGATTATGAATCTATTATTAACTACTAAAATATTCAACTAATATTCAACTAAACTTGAAATATATGGCTAGAAACAAACAACACTACTCGCCACTATTATGAATATTGTATTTAATTTTAAATATAATATTAAAATTAAAAATTGTTAGACATATAACATAAGAAAAATAATACAATATTACGTTTGAATGTCCCATGCATAAATAATATAATAATAACACTACAATAAATATTGTTTCAATCAATAAAGTATATATTAATCTCGTACAAATTAAACTAAATTCCATTGTAATGATTGAATACTTGAACTTGACATCCATTACGTCGATATCCATTTTTGCCATAATTACCACACCTTTTGGGACAATGTCACGGTGAGATGTGCTACTTGGTGGTGTCACTTCTACAGGATTCTTGTAAAGTAGCAATGTGACCATCGATTGTGACCTAGAACATGTTTGTGTGCGGCGGCGTCTTGTACGCTCACACGCAAATGAATATCTCCTCACTCTAGGACGTCCAGCCTATCTTAGATTTTCCGGTGGAAGTAAATATGTTATTGGATAGAGGTCGGGACAAACCAATCACATGGGTGTGGCACTGGCATCACTATCGAAGAATATAACTTACGTAAAGTGCTTGATTTGTAATACTCGTGAACATACCCAAAAACAGATTGGTTCGCCTCACTACAAAAAAAAAAAAAAAGGGGGGGGGACCGTGTTTAAAGAAGTTCGGTAAGTAATAAAAGTGTAAAACATTTACTGGAAGAAAAAATTACCCAATGGCTTTCAAGGCATGCTCACACGGGATCAAGTCATGTTGGAATACAGAATACGTGCAAGTTCGTTGTTGTAAATCATGATGTATGAGTAGGCCGCATCTTTCACATTAAATCAAGTTGTACTAATCGTAGACACCCGCATACGCTGTCCAATATCCCTTAATTTTAGTAAATTTTTTGCAACTACTGGTGATAGTTCGTGGTCAATCTTCTCTGCTGCATCTCGCCTTTCGTTAAACCAAACATGTAGAATATTACGTACAACTTCAAGCATAGAACACACCGGTAGTTTTCTTGTCCAGAGTAATTTGGAACTCAAGTTCTCAACAATATTTGACGTCATGAACTCATAACGACGCGATGGACATTGAACACGTGCCCATTTTTGGGCTTTGCACAAACAAGCTTCCACCAGGCTAGTGGGTCTTTCTCGTTTATGCTTTTCATAGATGCATCGTACACCGACTCTCTATATGTATGTGTTAGGGTTTTATTTGATTTCTGGGAATCTTTCTGTAATTTGTTGTAATTTCCTGTAATAGAATGATAGGGAATAGAATTTAGAGGAATGCAGAACTTGGGGAGGAAGGAAACGAGAGAAAGATGAGAGAGAAATTAGATAAGGACAAAAAAAGATTGTAACTGCTTGATTCCCTTTCATTGTTTCAGTGCTTACAAATAGTGAATGTGGATGGACCACTTAATTAGAAATTACTAAAATACCCACAAAATATCTAAATTAATTAGATCTTCAAGCTAACAAATAAATAAAGCCCAAGAGCTATTAATTCATAAGACCAACAATCCGTTTGGGCCCCTTTTACTCAAGTCAGCCCGCTACTCCCTTGTCCCCAGCTCCAGCCCGTTTGCCTCTTACCCGCTGACCTGATCCGCCCTTGTCAATAACCTTTGGCTTAATACTCGTATTCCTTAGATCCCCTTCTTCTCCTTCTTCGATAGCCAAATTAGGGTTCCCTTGGCCTTCCTCTTCTCTTTTAGACCCAATCAACCTTAGATCCATGACAATACCCTCCCGATCGAAAGAT
Organism: Phtheirospermum japonicum; assembly: GCA_014905375.1. NCBI lineage: Eukaryota > Viridiplantae > Streptophyta > Magnoliopsida > Lamiales > Orobanchaceae > Phtheirospermum > Phtheirospermum japonicum. Next base: position 237,502 of record BMAC01001049.1, on the reverse strand, counting down.
CCTTGACCCCAAGGATCAAAGTTCAGAAATTTTTTCATAATAAACTTAGTATCTTCCCAGGTAGCATCTTGCGGAGCCAAATTTGTCCATTGAACCAGGACCTGCTCAATTTCCTTCCCTCTTCGGCTGATAGTGCACGTGTTAAGTACAGCAATTGGACCAATTGAAAAATCCCCATCGGGTGTGGTAGCAAGAAGCTCGGTAGTGGTGATGACATCCAGCCCCACCTTTAGCTTCATCAAAGAAACATGGAACACGGGATGTACACGCGAACCCTCTGGTAAATCTAATCGGTAAGCCACACTTCCTAAATTCTCAATAATTATGTAGGGCCCATAGTACCTTGCTGCTAATTTGAGGTTTCTCCTTAATGCAACTGAGTTTTTCCTAAAAGGTTGCAATTTCAAAAACACATTTTACCCAATTTCAAAACCGCGTTCTTGCCTGTGTTTGTTTCCATACATTTGCATCCTCTGTTGTGCATGTAGCAAATTCTCTTTGATTGTGTGCCTAGCTGCTTCTCTGTGCTGCATTAGCTGTCTAGCATCTTCATTCATATGTCCTGCATACTGGATAATTGACCCAATTGGTGGGGTGTATCCATACAGTGCCTCAAAAGGGGTGGTTTCCAAACCTGTTTGATAGTTTTTGTTGTACCAAAATTCAGCCAAACCTAACCATTTAACCCACTTCTTTGGGCTGTGATGTACCATACACCTTAGGTAGTTTTCTAGGCACTGATTAACTCTCTCAGTCTGTCCATCAGTTTGGGGGTGATATGCAGTTGACATGTTCAATTGTACCCCCATTAGTTTAAAGAGCTCCTTCCATAGTGAGCTGGTGAAGATTTTGTCTCTGTCTGATACTATGTGTGTGGGTAAGCCAAGTAGCTTATAAACTGATTCAAAGAATAGGTTAGCCATAGTGAGGGCTGTGAAGGGATGGGGTAAGGCATAAAAGTGAGCATATTTAGTTAGCCTATCCACCACCACTAGGATAACATCCTTGCCTTGTGACTTAGGTAACCCTTCAATAAAATCCATGGATATATGGGTCCAAGCCTATTCAGGAATGGGAAGGGGCTGTAGTGATCCAGGTATCCACCATGATCTGACTTACTCCTCTGACAGTCTTCACATTCCTTCACCCAACTTGTAATGTCCTTCTTCATGTCTGGCCAATAAAAAACCTTTTTTGTCCTTATATAGGTACCCAATATCCCTGCATGCCCTCCATAGGCTGAGTTGTGCATAGCTGTTAGAATTTTCTTTCTAAGGTTCTGATCACCACCAACACATAACCTACCCTTGTATCTCACCATATCCCCCAACAAGGTAAAGTTTGGAAATGTAGTAGAGTCCATGATTTTAGCCTCCCTTACCTTCTTAAAGAATTCATCATCCTTGTAACTTAGGGCTACCTCCTTCATCCATTCTGGGATAATTATGGTGATATTAGCACATGTGCCCTCCTCTAACCCCCTCCTAGATAAGGCATCAGCTGCTTTGTTCTCTAACCCCTTCTTGTACTGTATCTCATAGTTTAAAGCCAGTAGTTTGGTCATCCATTTCTGCTGAGTTGGTGTCATCACTTTTTGATCTAGCAAGTACTTGAGTGCCTGTTGATCAGTTTTTATTACAAACTTACCCCCATGTAAGTAGTGCCTCCACCTATTCACAGCCATGAGAACTGCTAAGAATTCCCTCTCATAAACAGATAGTGCTTGGTTCCTTGGGCATAGCATCTTACTCATAAAAGCTAGAGGTCTCCCTTCTTGCATCAAAACTGCACCTATTCCCATTCCACTAGCATCAGTTTCTAAAACAAACTCTCTGGAAAAGTCTGGTAGAGCTAGGATAGGTGTTGTTGTCATAGCTTCCTTCAATTTGTCAAAAGCTGTTTGGGCCTCTTCACTCCACTTGAATTGATCCTTTTTTAAGAGGTCAGTCAAGGGTCTACTAATAACTCCATATCCCTTGACAAATTTCCTGTAGTACCCTGTTAACCCTAAGAACTCTCTAAGTTGCTTCAATGTTTTTGGAACAGGCCAATCAATCATGCATTGTATTTTCTGGGGGTCAGTATCAACTCCTTCCTGGGATATGATCTGCCCTAAATACTCCACCTCTGTCTTTCCAAAACTGCACTTACTAGCTTTAGCGTATAGCTTATTTCCCCTCAATAGTTGCAGTACCTCCTCAAGGTGTTCCAAATGCTCCTCCCAACTCTTGCTATATACCAAGATATCATCAAAGAAGACTAGTACACTTTTCCTCAACTGTTCCCTAAAAACCTTGTTCACGAGTGATTGCAAGGTGGCAGGGGCATTACACCACCCAAATGGCATGACTAGGAATTCATAGTGGACATTATGAGTGCTGAAAGCAGTTAAAAATCTGTGCTCGGGCTTCATTCAGATCTGAAAGTAGCCACTCCTTAGGCCAATATTTGAAAAATACCTTGATCCATGTAGCTCATCCAACAACTCATCAATCACAGGTATTGGATAATCATGTTTTGTTGTTAATCCATTTAAGTACCTGTAGTCAACACACAACCTCCATGTGGCATCCTTCTTCTTGACTAAAATTACTGGGGATGCAAAGGGGCTCCTGCTGTCCTGAATAATGTCTACCTCTAACATCTCCTTCACCAACTTCTCAATAGCTTCCTTATGATCATGTGTTGTCCTGTAGGGATATTGATGCCTGGGAACACTTCCTGGTTTTAAATTAATTTGATGTTCAATGCCTCTCCCTAGTGGTAACCCCTTAGGTTCTTCAAAAATATCCTTGTACCTTTCCAACAATACCTTCATGCCTTCATTTCCTGCATGATCTATTTTAGCAATAGTCACCCAGTACACTTCCTCTATTTGAGCACCTTGCTCCTAATGCACCAATTTGTATAGAGATGGACCTGAAATGAACCTACATTCTGCTGTGGAAGTCAGTGTTTGAAGCCTCACCCTCTTGCCTCTTAGTGTCACAGTAAAAACCATCTTAGCATAGTCCAATTCAATAGGGGTACAGGACTTGAGCCAATATCCTCCTAGGATGAGGTCACATCCCTCATTCTGCAGAACCCTCAAGGAATAGTTAAACTATTGCCCTTGTGTTTCCCAGCTGAAATTCTCCACACACTGATTACTCACCATCTTGTGGCCATTTGCCACCTTCACTAATAATGGTTTAGTTGAACTCAAGGTGCAGCTTAGTTGTTTGGCAGTCTTTTCTTGAATGAAACTCAAGGTACTCCCTGAATCAATCAGGATGTGTAGTTTGTGCTCCCCATGTTGCCCAATAACCCTCATAGTAGTAATTCTATCCTCTCCTGAGATGACATTTACAGACATCTGCACCTCTTCCATGATATCAATTACCTCAATGTCTGTTTCTTCATCATGCTGTAAATGGCTAAGTTCTTCTTCTTCAGTCATAATCATGTAGCTGATTCTGTTCTTGCACCTATGTCCTGGTATGAATTTCTGATCACAATTGTAGCATATTCCCTTCTCTCTTCTAGCAGCCATTTCTCTCGATGTCAATAATCTAGTAGGAGGTTTCTGGGTGTAGGTGGGAACTGTCCTTACAGGTATAGCTTCTGCAGTCTTATTGTTTGGATAGCTAGTGTATCTGGGAGTTCCTTTTAGCTTCTTGGTGATAGACTCCAGGGTAATTAGTTGCTTCCTACCCAAGTCAATAGCCTGTTGTAGTGAGGCAGGCTCAAACATAGTAACAAAGGCTTGTACCTCTTCAGCTAGTCCACTAATGAAGCTGGCAATAAATAATCCTCAGAGTAGCTCTGATTAAGAAACAGCATACAGGCCTTAAGTTCCTCAAATTTCTCCACATAATACATGTATGAACCTGTGTGTTTCAGCTTTTTAAATTCTGCAATTATTTTGGCTTCTTTAAGTTGTTCAAATCTGGCTGATATGATATCTAAAAATTGCCCCCATGATATTTCACTCTGATTGCCACTGAAATTCTGATACCACATAGCTGCCTTCCCATCAAAGTGCATAGCAGCTAGGGTAATTTTTTGTGAATCTGATATGGGTGGTGCTAGTTTGAAGTACCCATTACATTTAAGGATCCATGATCTGGGTTGTGTGCCATCAAAACGTGGAAAATCAATTTTAGGCATTGGATGTGTGTTGTGAGTTCCTTAGTATTCAATTTGTGGTATAGACATGTTGTTTGCGTTTGAGATGTATCCCTTTTCATTTGCAGGTGTGGAAAAAGGTTTGCCCAAGATGGACTCACCTTCAGACTGGCCTCTTCCTTTTTCTGGGTTAAGAAGCTGCATCTGGATGGTTGCTAGTGCAGCAGTGAGGTGCTCTAACTTGCTTGTAAGGTTCTGGGTTTGTTCCATAATATCTGACCTGATATGTGTGATTTGGGCCCTTGTTTCAGAATTAACTTCTGAAATATGCTCTTGTAGTTTAATTCCCGATGCTTCTCTTTTCTGGGCTACAGTTTGAAGAATCTGATCAAGCCTTTTTTGAGCTTCTTGGAGGTCTTTGAATCGGGTGATCTCAACCATGTCCGAGAATCGATTGCTCTGGTACCAATTGTTAGGGTTTTATTTGATTTCTAGGAGTTTTTCTGTAATTTTATGTAATAGAATGATAAGGAATAGAATTTAGAGGAATGCAGGACTTGGGGAGGAAGGAAACGAGAGAAAGATGAGAGAGAAATTATATAAGGCCAAAAAAAGATTGTAATTGCTTGATTCCCTTTCATTGTTTCAGTGCTTAAAAATAGTGAATGTGGATGGACCACTTAATTAGAAATTACTAAAATACCCACAAAATATCTAAATTAATTGGATCTTCAAGCTAACAAATAAATAAAGCCCAAGAGCTATTAATTCATATCCGTTTAGGCCCCTTTTACTCAAGTCAGCCTGCTACTCCCTTGTCCCCAGCTCCAGCCCGTTTGTCTCTTACCCGCTTACCCGATCCGCCCTTGTCAATAACCTGTGGCTTGATACTCGTATTCCCTAGATCCCTTTCTTCTCCTTCTTCGATAGCCAAATTATGGTTCCCCTGTCCTTCCTCTTCTCTTTTTGACCCAATCAACCTTAGATCCATGACAGTATGTGCTACTCTCTTGAATAAAAGAACAACTTCAGATCGGTAACGATGCATGTTCATCTGGAGGTGGAAAGCACACAAACCATGATGCACTGTCGGGGGATACACATCTCTAATTGAATTTTATATACTTTTGTGAGCATCTGAAATGATCAACAAGTCTTGGGACACCTAAAAGTATCGTGAAATTGCTTCATAAACCAGCACCATGACGCATCGTTCTCTATATCAACAATACCGACGACAAGTGGAACTATCTGCTCATTTCTATCTTTAGTTGCAGCAACAAACATTATACCCTTATATCTCCTTTCAAATGTGTACCATCAACAACAATAACAGGTCTGCAACATTCTTTGAATGCGAAAATAGATGCAGCTAAGGCTACAAAAGTGTACTTAAATGTACCATCGTCATTAGTCTCCAAACTGGTCACCGAGCCAAGATTCTCTTGTCGAAGCATGTAGAGATAAGAAGGCAACATTTCCCAAGATTGTTGGTGTTCGCCATATATCATTGCATGGGCCAAATGATGAGCTTTTAATGCCTTATTATACAAGATATCTATCTCGTGCTCAGTCTCTATATCATCTTGAGTTTCCTTAGCCCGAAGCAAATGACCTTCCCTGAGTAATCTGGGTGCATAGAGCGCAACGATAATTCTAGAAGGCAATTGTCTTGGTACACTTATACTGGTATCAAAATGAAAAGTGTGCTCAGGTTAAATCTTTTCACCTTCCAAATGCCTCCTGCTTTTGAGTATACACGTAACAGAAACCCACAACCTCGATACTTGAATATGATATAGTACCGTTGTGTACAAGATGACTTCACTCGATAGACATATTTTTGTGTTGTATTATACACTCTAACCGCAACTTGCAGATCAGATTTACTCTGAAAGGTTACGCCAACATAAAGGTCACGACCAACATTCTCATGATAACCATTCTCCTACTCAAACAAGATCGGATCGAGATCATTGGTATGAAATGATGCTCCAGGAATTGTCCAAGTACTTGACCTTGACTCGGCATGGATGTCCCCTAATTATTAATTAATGGATGTGGTCTTCGCACTCTTTGCCTAGTATGATAGAACGTTCTATTACCCAAATTATCTTCAATTGGAACATCTGTAGGTATCGTAGTATCGCTCTCACTATGATTAATGGTCTCTTCAACGAAGTAGTCATCAGCTTCCCATAGCAGTTCATCATATATTAACTTTTGCAATACCTCAAAATCGAAGTCAATATCATCATCTTCATTTCCCACTTCATGTTCATCACTCTCTGTACAATCATCGGCCTCATTTTCATCACCCTCTTCATAGTTAACATATTATGCATCTCCCTCATCTTCATAGGGCTCTTCGAGTACTCTATCGTAGTGAAATTCATGATTTTGGACACTCAAGCGAGGATTTCCCACACCAAAAGATTCATAAGTCGTTTTACTCAAACCCGAGATATCCGACATAGGGGTTGGTAAAATATGTGCACGTTCAGAAGCACTCTAGGTTTCACTCATTGTGTTGCATTTTAGTCGAATGGAAATATATTGACCACTCCCGTTATATTGTCGTGGCCAAATAGAATTTGACTGCCCATAGTTCCACCCCTCGCTTACGGAGAACTAGAGCTTCCACCGCCAAAAATTGTGCCGCAATCAAATGGTTATTGTTTTGGTTCTACGATGAAATAAACTTTGCGAGTTTACATCACGACACGTTGTAGATCACGAATTGACAATATAATAATTTCTTGAACTTCTTCTTCATTCGGCATCAAACAATACAATGAATACTCAATTGTTCTCATATCACCCCTCACTGTCGAGTGAATCACATCAAAAAATGCGCATCATAACTCATATCATGTAATGATACGTAAGTGATCGTCTCTTCCCCAAGCATGTAATCTTTTCTATCCTAATAACCACGATGTACAATAGTTAACTTCACATCCTCCATCTGCAATTATATTTGTTCCAAATTAAAATCATAATTAATTTATAGGTAATGGTATAAATGTATTAGGGGCGAGAGGTGTAAATATATGGGCTTGGGGAGAGAGGTTAAGTTTGGACCGAATATTATTTTTTTATGTTTGGTTCGAGTAGTACAAAAAAAAAATTGTCGAGTAGTAAATAAGGTTTGGGGCGAGAGGTTATGTTTGTATCGGGCAGTATTTTTTTATGTTTGGTTCGATTAGTATAAATAGGTTTGGGTCGAGTAGTAAATAATGTTTGGGGCGAGAGGTCATCTTAGGGTCGATTAACATTCTTTTATGTTTGGTTTGAGTAGTATAAAGAAATTTGGGTCGAGTAGTATACAATGTTCGGGGCGAGATGTGATGTTAGGGTCGACCAGTATTTTTCTATGTTTGGTTCGAGTAGTATAAATAGGTTTGGGTCGTAAATAATATTTGGGGCGAGAGGGCATGTTAGTGCCGAGCAATCTTTTTTTGATATTTGGTTTGAGTAGTATAAACATGTTTGGGTCGAGTAGTATACAATGTTCGGGGCGAGATGTAATGTTAGGGTCGACCGATATTTTTCTATGTTTGATTCGAGTAGTATAAATAAGTTTGGGTCAAGTAGTAAATAATATTTGGGCGAGAGTGCATTTTAGGGTCCAGCAATCTTTTTTTGATGTTTGGTTCGAGTAGTATAAATATATTTGGGTCGAGTAGTATACAATGTTCGGTGGAGTATTTGATTCATATGAATTTGTCTTGATATTTAGATATATTTGGTTCGTGTTTTAGTTGGGTTTGTTATTGATTTTGGTATAAGTTGGACAGATTGAGCAAATTTTTATATTTATGTATCTCCGACTTATTTTACCATGTTTTATGTTTATTTCAGAGATCTTGAAGCATTTTAGTCTTAAGATGGACGAGTGTGGGCCCGCGAGTGGAGTCTTAACGATATTGGGCCTCGACTTGAGTGTTACAGCCGACACTGGGTCTGTTATCCACTCTGGGTTACCCAATGTCATCACAATTTCGGGAATTTTGAGTCCTAGGCCCGGAAAACAAGCAAGTCCAGCTCTAACGCACCTTTAAAAAGGATATTACTATATTAACAGCAGTTGGGGAGACTTTTTCAAGGGTATAATACCTTTCCTTTGAAGGATTATAAGAGAAGAGTTATTATTGGAAATAAAATCAAGATAACTCTTTGAAGAAGAATTTGGTGAGAGAAAAGGATACATCCATATCCTATAAAAGGAGGGGGGGTGCCCATCAGCACGCCACACACGCCCAACTGGGATTTTCTCTCTTTTCTCGGACCTCTTGGATTGACAACCCAATAGTGTTCTTTGTTTTCTTTCTTCTATTTCTCCGTTTCAAATTCTACTTAGTTTTAGATCTTAGATAATTTCTTACTTTTAGGTCTTAGATCATTAATTAGTGGATCTTATTTTAGTTTCTCAGTGGAACGATATTACTCTTCGCCGTTAATTAGTAAGTTTTCAATTTCCTTGCTTTTATTAGTTTAATTGATCTTGTTATAAGAATTATTCTTCAAAACCCCCATTGATGCTCCCCCAAGATTTTCATGATGAATCTTGTTCTTGATTGTGTTCGAGTTGTGATAATGAATATGTTGATGATTAGCTAGATCTTACGGGTCTAGTGCCTAAAATCACTTAGGACCATCAATTGGGCTTGTAGGGTACTAGATCTACAAGTTGGGATTGACAGTCCTAGCTTGTAGATAAGATGTTCGAAATGCCCAAGTGGTCGTGGAGATGATTCTAGAGCCCTAGACTCTTGTTTTCTAAAATCTTTTCAAAACTTTTGATTTCTTTGTTCATCGTTTGAGTCAACATCTTGATTCCAAGTGTTTATATTAGCTTTTTATTATTTTCTTGTTCGTGAAAACAAACAATAAAAGAGCCTCCAATTAGTTTTTCTCGATAGATTCAACTCGGTTCAACTTGACAACCTACAAGCGAACTCGTACTCTTACGAGCAAACTTTTTAAGCTTGACAAACTTATATTTAAAAAGTAGGTGAGGAAAGTTTGAATCAGAATTTTACCTACTTTTATAAATATGTTTGTCAAACGTTTAAGTTTGCTCGCAAGAGTATTAGGGCACTTGTAGATTGGTAAGTTGACTCGAGTCGAATCTCTCAAGTAACTGACAATCAGAGTCTCGGATGTTTGTTTAATCACAAAGTCACACAAGAACATGTATAATTGAAATTTTTGATTTTATAAACTATGAATTGAAAAGTAAGAGCAATTATTTAAAAGTAATTATATTAAACTAATTAACCAAATAGAATTTAAAAGCTTAATTACCTAAGAACTATGAACTAGAGGTTTGAAAATTAAAGAGTAATTAAAGATTAAAGCACCAAACTTATTTCTAAGATTATCAAGCATAAACGAAACAAAATCGAAAGATGAAAGATTACGAACTATATAACTATGGAATCTAAAGTATCAAGCATCAAATAACTCAAGATCCGAAAATAAAGAACAATTATCTAAAATCTAAAATTAACTAAGAATTAATCTAGAAAGTAATAAAAAAGTTTAGAGTACTTATTATGTAGAAATCAGTAAATCTCCAGCTATTCCGGAGAAAAGAAAGTTGATCTCGATCGAAGAGCGAATCACGAACGAAGGAATTGAGTTTTAGAACTTGTAATTCTTGAATCTTCAATCTCGATCTTCTATCTACATAAAGGGCGGAGAAACGGGATTCTCTGCGTCTCGGGACCTTAGGAAGGTGTAAAAACATACCCTAGACGAATTATAGAAGGGTATATATAGGTTTCCAAAGCTTGGAGCACAAGTTTCCTTGTTAATTTCTGATATAGGCCCATTAACGGTTAGCTTAGACATTAGGGTAACCGCTAAGGTAACATCTAACCCTATCTGTTAGCACTTAACCGTTAGCTTGGCCGTTAGGGTAACCGCTAACCCATTCTTACACAGAGTAACCCAGTGTGGATAACAGACCCAGTGTCAGTGGTAACACATCAAATCGAGGCCCGATTTCATCAAAACCCCACTCGTAGGCCCACACTCGACTATCTTAAGACCAAAATACTTCAAAATATCTGGAATAAGCATAAAATCCAATAATTATGGTCAAGATACGGTAAAGTAAGTTGGAGATACGAAAATATGCTTAATCTATCCAACTTATACCAAAACTAATAACAAAAACTAACTAAAACACTAACAAAAATCAAGATAAATTCATGTTAATTAACTACCCCACGCTTTATTGGTTTGTTCGTCCTCGAACAAATGATAAATTCAAAGAATAACAAGTAAGAAAATCAGCCCAAACAAAGAATCGTGTCGTGCTACATAGATAATTTTGAAAATATAGATAATTATAACGCAAACTCAAACGCTAGACCTTTATTACATTGTTGCTCCAAAAATAAAATCATGTATCCTCACAAAGGGTAATATATATGTGTATGCTTAAAAACACTCAAGTATCCTTTTTAATGTGACGTGTATACGCTCAAATCATCAAAATACATGTACAATAATCAAGAACTGAAAATCAAAATTTTGTTCATCACATAAGTGTGTGTAACTAACAAGAATTGGAAAAGGTCTTTTCGGGTTACAATGTAGACTTTTTGGACGGATATGGAATATATAAGTTGTGTGGCTAAATCACGATCTAACGTGATCAATAATTCACCAAACTATTCTAATCACAAACAAGGTGCTTCACCTCATTCAAAAGAAACCTCACTTAACTCTCATAACGTAGCCTTTAAACTTAGGCTATTTTTCAACTTGAAAACCCAAAACCGACTTCTGCACAAACCACTTAAACGATTTAGAAGCTTATGATACGCTTCTTCTTTTAAACACAACTCTTGCCTCCTAAACATTACGCATTCATAAGAAAATAAATAATACTAAGCACAAGCCTTTATAAGTATAGGCAACAACTCAACAAGATTCACCATCATCTTTATTCTTTTTTTTTTCTTTTTTTTTTTTTTTTTGAAGGATGGTGATCCTTGACACTTATTACAAAATTTTCATAAATCCCTGGTCAGAATTCCAAATAACAAATCACCAAAAAAAATAACTAACTCTTACCCCATGTTATTAATGATGTAGGAGTTAACTCATAAACACTCATGGATATAGGAAATGGGTTATTTGGCTATGAGGGGCTCATTCGGAATTTATAGTGGCTAATATATATGGATATGTTCGGAATAGGGGTGATTTATGTGCCTAATCCTCATATTCAAAGCTCACTAAACACTGCGGTTTCAAAGATATCTCAAAACAGAACTCACTCAAGTACATGCAAAGATGATAAACACTCAGGCTACTCACAGGCTTTTTGCATGAAGAGAATTTGAATTGACTCTGCTTTTAAGGTTTTGAAAAATCATTTGCGTCCAAGTACCATTTTACAAATATAAAAATAATAATTTTGAGAATTTTTATGCACTTATACACGCTCAAAGACAAGAAACTCAAATCACACATAGTCAACTTTGACAGGATAAACCAAAAAAATACAATTCAGTGCAGGAATAGCAATCATGAATTCAAATTGCATGATTATAAATTACAAATCACACTCAACTATCCTCCCCTCTCTAAAGATCCGGTAATCTTCGAATTGCCATAAATATGTATAAAGATTAAATCAAAAGAGAAAGGGAATAAGAAAACGTCCCTGAAGACTAAATAGTCGAGCCGTTGTACGGGGAACTATTTAATCATCCAATCATCTTGAATCGCGTGACATCGATTGTCTTGATTAAAAACTCGCTAAAGTTCCTGGTGGCACGTCATCAGAGGGGATGGTATTGGCCGAATTGTGGCTCAAAGTCGAAATTCGCCAGATTATGGATAGAATTGGGTCGGAAATGCGACCTCGGTTGGTGGGGATGGTTCGGTAAAAATTGGATGGCAGGAGCAGCTAACGGTGGGGTTAGCGGTCAGGACTACCGCTATGTCTCCAAAAAAAAGAAAATTTCTAGAATGTTCTGCACATTAACACACGCATAAATGTACCACGGCAATTAACTAAACCAAACAAAATACGTATATAAAAAATAAAAGAAAGAAAAAACTAAAGAAAAAGAAAACAAACACTTGGGTTGCCTCCCAAGAAGCGCGTCTTTTAATGTCGCTTGATCGACGAGAGCTCAGGCGATCAATCTTCAACCTGAGGTGGATCCAATAAATCTACCACTTCATGAGCTTGAGACTTCATAAATAAATTTTCATTGGGCTCGAGAGAAATGTACTTTAAATAATTAGGTGATGGTCTCAACTCTACTTTCGGCTCGTGCGTTAGAGATCTTGCACAATTCAACATCAATATCTTCGAGGCCAGCATAAATTTCACGAAAATCAATCCCAAGTAATTCAGCTATCTCCTCCCAACTCAAAAAATCTTCGTCTTCCTCGACGTCTAACTCGTCCAAAATAGTATTGCTCTTAAGCTCATGGACGCAAGACTCAATCGGATCAACAAATGAACACCCCTCTCGCATGAATGAAGGAGTATTATTGATATCTTTCAGTGAAAATATTACCGATTCGCCAAGAACTGACATAGTCATCCTACCCTTATTCACATCTATCACTGCATGAGAAGTAAACATAAATGGATGACCCAAAAGAATAGTATGTTTCTTGCTCTCATTCGGCACCTCATCAATATCCAAAACAAAAAAATCAACCGGAATTACTAATTCACCAACTTGAACCAAAAAATATTCAATAATACCCAGTGGGTGCCTGATCGATCAATCCGCTAATTGGAGTTGCATGGTGGTCGGCTTCATCTTCCCAAGATCAAATTGCTTATAGAGAGAATATAGAATCAAACTAATACCGGCGCCAAAATCAAGCATTCCACGTGCTTTATGCCCATTCCTGAGCGAAATAGTGATAGAAAAACTCCCGGGATCTTTTTATTTTGGAGGCAACGGCTTCTTGCAAACCGCACTAACCTCTTTAGTCAACTCCATGCGTTGGTTTGTCGACAAACGCCTTTCTCTAGAAGCAAGCTCCTTAAAAAACTTCACATATTCCAGCAATGTCTTGATCACATCCAAAAGAGGAAGGTTAATATTCACATTCTTCAGCAAATTATAAAGCTCCATGAACTTTTTATTTTCTTTAGCCGGACGTAGGCGACTTGAGAATGGAAATTGATCGGTAATCGGGGGCATTTTCTGTGATGGCTGCGACCTCGAAGATTGACTGGGATCGTCAACTGGCATTTGAGTAAGGGCGTGAGCTGGAATTATCCCCTCAATAGATCCCGGAACATATCGATTCAGTGACTTATGCATTTGGTCCACCAGCATAGGTATGTTTTCTTTTGGTGGAGCTGGCGTCGGAAATTTGGCCACCTCTACTTCTTCTTCATCTAGATCTACTATACCATTATCAATCTTCTTCCCACTTCGTAGGACATGAATTGCCGAGGCTTGCTCCGGTTGGATCGGAAATTTGTCCTTCTCTTTTGTCGATTTTGCTATAGAAACCGCCAAGTGACTTATCATCGTCTCCACATTCTTCTGGTTTTGCTGCACAGTTTTAGAGAGGTCCTCTAACTTCGTGTTAAGGCCATTTATCTGCACATTCACTTGCACAAGCCCATCTCGATTACGAATCATCTCAGCCACTTGATTTTGCTGCCAAACCAGCAATTGATTGTCTGGTTGAACTAGATTAGGTGTCTTCGTAGGATATTTGTTTGGTGGGGGCGGTGCTAGGTATTGAGGATCCGTTTGCTTGGTCATTGGCACATAGTTAGGATTCCCCAGGCCATACTTGAAATTTGGATGATCACGGAATCCGGGATTGTATGTGTTTGAATAAAGATCATAGTTCTTGGTGAATTTCTGCCCCGAATTGTTGTTTTGCTGAAAATTTTGAAAGGCATTCACTTCTTCGTCCCCATATTTGTCAAATGTCACCTGACATGCATTTGCTCCATGCCCAAATTCTCCACAAATTCTACACGTTTCGTGTGAAGATTGTGACGACTTCTCTTCTCATTTCATCATGCATGTCAACAAGGCGACTTGCTTTGTGAGTTTCTCAATCTTCTCATTCTCCTCTCTCGAAGTTGACACTTTGTTCACTTTGACCTTCCTAGGCCGGGAGCTCATCTGATGCGACTTCTCACTCATTAGCTCAAATAGATCCCATGCTTCTTCCACGGTTAAGTCTCCGAAATCACCGACTTTTGCTTCCACTTGTTGCTTATAGGCCGGTAACAAACCCACATGAAAATAGTTGTTGATCATTTCGAGACTGTTGCTATGGTGTGGGCATTCATGGAGGATCCCTTTATAGCATTCTCACACCTCGTGGAACGATTCTCTATCCAATTGCTCGAAGTTGGTAATTTCTCTCCTCAACTTCGTCGTCGTTTGGGCTGAGTAAAACCTACCCACGAATTTCTTGCAAACCATATCCCAATGGGTTAGGGAGTTAGGTTGCAATGATAGAAGCCATCGTTTCATTTTTTCCTTCAAACTACTCGGGAAGCACCTCATTCTAAGCTGCCCTTCAGTGAGTCCTCGAGCTGGAATTTCGGACACTGCTACGTAAGATTCTCGAATAAAATCGAGCGAGTCTTCATTTGGCATGCCGTAGGAAACAGGTAGCTAGTTAACATCATTGAACTTCAAACCGTAGTCTCGAGCTGCGGGACCTAAGACTATGGCTGAGCTGTATGGACCGAAGGTTGGGCAGTACGTTCGGATATCGAGGGGGTCGTACACCACCATAATTTGCACGTACTCCGTAGTCCCTTCGTCCACCGTATTCTTCCCGATTCTCGTAATATTGATCATCTTCATAATACCCATTATTTTCATCCCCTTATGCATTGTTCTGGGCATTTTCGTTCTGCCAAGCATTGTACTGTCGCCTTTCTCCTCTATTTCAAAAATGATGCGGTCCTCGCTCCCGGTTCTCATTTTCATTGTTTCGTTGATTGTTTTGGGGCTAGGGCCCACCGTTACCAACGTGGTTGTGCCCGAACTCCTGATTTTCCCAAGCATTATAAGCTCGGGCTTCTCCTAAGTTTTGAAAGTGCTGCGGTGGTGGGTTGATAAGATTTCCTGGAATCAAGATTTGCCGGTTGTCATGGGACGGAGGTCCCCTGTTGTTCGTATCATCGAGGATCTCTTTTCCTCCCTGGTTCTCGCCATTGTTGTGCTCTTGGTTGTTCTCTTGATTCTCAATAGGATCAAAAATTGGCGGGTCTTCATCCCGATCGTCGTTTTGTTGGTCTCCCATGTGCATGTCATCGTCAAGTGGCATGTCGTATGGTGGATCGGGAGGGGGAGTGCGGATGTCGTTTCTTCTCCCTTGGCCACCATTTATTCTTCCTCCTCTTCCTCTGGTTCCTCGACCGCTATTAAGTGGAATGTTTGACATGGTGGCTGGGGTTAATTCGAATGGACTCTCGTCGAGGGAAAGAAAGGGTTGTCTCGGTCTCCCTACTTGTTCGATGCTGTTAATAAATGGGGAAAGTTCACCTTTTAAGCTTCTACGACCTTGCATCAACAACAAACAACATCAACACATCGAGTGGCAAACAAAGAACCATTATACATATAGGCGGATAAACAAAAAGTAACACGAACAAACATCTTCAAAACCTTTGCCAATTCCCCGACAACGGCGCCAAAATTTTGAATCGAACTTTACGTACCTACTTTTATAAATATGTTTGTAAAATATTTAAGTTCGCTCGCAAGAGTACGAGGACACTTGTAGGTTGGTAAGCTGACTTGAGTCGAATCTTTCAAGGAACTGACAATCGGAGTCTCGGATGTTTTTTTAATCACAAAGTCACACAAGAACATGTATAATTGGAGTTTTTGATTTTATAAACTATGAATTGAAAAGTAAGAGCAATTATTTAAAGCTAATTAACTTAAACTAATTATCTTAAACTAATTAACCAACTTGAATTTAAAAGCTTAATTACGTAAGAACTATGAACTAGGGTTTTGAGAATTAAAGAGCAATTAAAGATTAAAGCACCAAACTTATTTCTAAGATTATCAAGCATAAACGAAACTAAATCGAAAGATGAAAGATTACGAACTATATTAACTATGGAATCCAAAGTATCAATCATCAAATAACTCAAGATTCGAAAATAAAGAACAATTATTTAAAATCTAGAATTAACTAAGAATTAATCTAGAAAGCAATAAAAAGATTTAGAGTACTTATTATCAACTAGAGAAAGGTAAATCTCCAGCTATTTCGGAGAAAAGAAAGTGGATCTCGATCGAAGAGCGAATCACGAACGAAGGAATTGGGTTTTAGAACTTGTAATTCTCGAATCTTCAATCTCGATCTTCTATCTACGTAACGGGCGGTGGAAACGGGCTCTCTCTGCTTCTCGGGACCTTGGGAAGGTGTAAAAACGTACCCTAGACGAATTATAGAAGGGTATATATAGGTTTCCAAAATCTTGAGCACAAGTTTCCTTGTTAATTTTCGATCTGGTCCCGTTAACGGTTAGCTTAGCCATTAGGGTAACCGCTAACCCTTTCTGTTAGCGCTTAACTGTTAGCTTAGTCGTTAGGGTAACCGCTAACCCGTTCTGACACTGGGTAACCCAGCGTGGGTAACTGACCCAGTGTCAGCGGTAACACATCAAATCGAGGCCCGATTTCATCAAAACTCCACTCGTAGGCCCACACTCGACTATCTCCAAACCAGAATACTTCAAAATACTTGGAATAAATATAAAATCCAGTAATTATCATCAAAATACGGTAAAATAAGCGGAAGATACGAAAATACAAAATTATACTTAATCCATCCAACTTATACCAAAACTAATAACCAAAACTAACTAAAATACTAACAAAAATCAAGACAAATTCATGTTAATCAGAGATGTAATGTTATGGTCGACCAGTGCAAATGATACCGCTCGACCTGAATAACATTTCTATACCTTCAAAATGCGGATAAGTACTGTAGCGTAGCAGATAACAGAAAAACCCTAGGAATTATTGTAAGGTCAGATGGTGATAAATTTCAAATACAAAACTGAAAAACTTACATTGTGCATACGGAGAACTTTAATTTTGATTCTCGCAACCGCCTCTCGAAATCGCCGATCTTTTTTTAAATTGGACGAGTTAAACTTATGAACAATAATAATAAAAAATCTAGGAAATTTATCATCTTTAATCTCTTCAAACCAAAGTGGGAATATTTTAGTTTTTTTCCATTGAAATTGGGTAGAAAAGATATTTTGTTCACTTGTGGGTATAAAAGAGTTTTGCATTGGTTAAATGGGTAAAAAAGACGAAGCCTCTTTTGCTAAATGTAGGGACCATGAACAAAATTGCATTAGCAAATCTTATCAAAGCAGGAATATTTAAAATAGAAAATTAAATTGTAATCCGAAACAATTAATATTTTCTTCAACGGTGCTTTCAGAGATGACCCGAGGATCGACCCTCGGCCGTTAAGCTGCTCGAGCATCCTTTCGTTCGAAGCTCGCGAGATCAGATTGTTGCTGTCGGTTTTGTGCAAGAGTTTTCCGGGATGAAACTACCACATGTGAGTTTTCAAACAGTAATTTCCTACAAGTTTAGTCTAATTATTAAATAACACACTTATCTTTTAAAATTCTTGTGAGACCCACCACCCCCGAGGGTACCCTTTTGCAAGGCATAAGCAAATGTTTGTAACTAACCCTTCCTATAATTTGACTCGATTAGAAATTATTTACAAGCAAGAAAATTTGTGTTTTTTCGGGATGTAGAAGGTAAAAGTGACTTGACACGACGGAGTAAAGATGTGATGCCAATTTCATCGGTCAACAGGATCCAACAAGGAAAATCGCCACTACTCAAGTTTTAGGGTCTGTTTGGGTTAGGACTCCGAATCCTGAATTCAGAAACGGAATAGCGAATACTCATTTGTTCTAAGAATCAAAAATCAAATATTCAAAAAACAATAACTTATGACTATATAATTAAGTATTACTAAATACAATATTATAATACACTATCATCCATTTTTCAGACATTATTTGATATCTACAGTACCATTTACATCCACTTTTCAGACATGATTATTATCACCAACTTTTTAGACATGATTTGATATCTACAGTACTATTTACAGAATTTTGAATATCAAAATTCAAAATCCCAACGAATGCTAGTCTAAACATGTACGCATCAACCGTGCAAAACAGGGTATAGCCGGCTATGCAAACACCTTATTAATAATAGTTTCCAGCCGTCGATGGACCTTGCTTCTCTTATGACATCACTGGAACGCCACCATTCATAGAACCAGTGAACGGAAAACAACACGTAACAAATTGCAGAAATCCCAGAAGAGAAGAGGAAGAGGCCCCAAAAGTTTCGCCAGTCCAAGCTATCAACCGCGTCTGAATTTTGGGAACAATTGAGGGTCGGAGAAAAATACTCAAGCTGGAGTTGCTTCAGTTTACCGTTCTCTGATAGTGTCAAAATGGCTCGGGATACATCTTCGGCTAACGGTGACCCTTTCTGGAATGCCTGCATGGATTACAAAAATTTAGCTAATTACAAAAAAAGAAAAAAGAAGTTATCCTTCAAAATGTCAAACACCCCATGAGTTGTATTTAATTATCTACTTCCTTCACGAGGGTGTAATTCGTAAAATATAAGGGGTATTTGTAATTTTAAAAGATAATCGACTTTTATTTGGCAAAATAGTAACTACTTACAAAACCCAATCCTCCGAATCTGTCTCCAGCACCTACATTAGAATTGTTTCCAACAACGGTGTATCCCTTACAGTTGTGTTGGGTGAGAAAAGCTTTCTGATAAGGAAGCTCAAGAAACGCCGCAGATATGTTGCCGCTTGCGAATTCTTTCGGATAATCGTTCTCGCTGCTGATTTTCTTGATGTTATTGGGATGAAAACCGAGCACGTTTTCCAGATACGTCCTGACAAATGAATCGCCATCACAGCCGATTTTCGCACCCTTATCCTTCAATTCTTCGACGCTAGGAATAAGGCGAGGAACCGTGAGCAATGAAGAGAGATTAGCCGTGTAGCTCGTCGTCAAAACCAGCGCCACAAACAGCCACACCAGCATCACTACACGAGTGTAGTTGTTGTAAACCTTCTCCCCTGTAATATTGGATCTATTAGGGATAGATCTGGAATGGGCCGGGCCAAATCCCAAGATTGGGCCGGGCCTAACTTAGAAAAGGGAGAGACATGGTGAAATTTGGATTGAACTTACTTTGAGCAAAGAAGAGTGAAGAACACGTAAACCACATAGCAGTGTTGAGCTGATTCCACCAAGGCCCGTCGAATTCGGGACTGATGTCACGTTCCAAAAGCCAAACAATTAACACAGTGTACAGCAATACCGAACCAGTAACCGCCCACATCGCACCGGTGAAAGGCTTCACGAATATCCAAACTTTATTCTCTGTTTTGGACTTCACGGTCACCAACATTGTCAGCCCCGACTCGGCGAAAGGCTGTGTGAACTCCACAATAGTGGATCGATTCGCAAGTATCGTAATATCTCCAACCACAGCATCATACGTCTTCAATCGAAACATGTATAACGTAGGGAGCGATAGATTAATTAGAGACATGTCCTTATGATACTGTAATTATGCGGTCGACGTGATTTACTGATCGAGTTGTAAAAGTCAAAGCAGAAGCAGAATCAGTTGGCATTTGAAAATACTAAAAACTACTCTTTTAGTTCTTTCGCAAAAAGCTAACAATCACTTTCTTTTTTCTTTAATAGTAATTCCCATACAATAAAATTATGAAAAACAAAACAAGCAATTACCTTATTTGCTACATGATCAACAAGTTCATCATAACTGCCATTGAAAGCTATAAATTCATGTGGAAGAGGATACCCAAGAATCTCCAAAACCTCATCAAAGATATCAATGCAAAACCCAGTATAGCTAGGATTGTCCATACTCGAAGAATTCCAAGTCACCTTCACAAATTTCTCAAAAGTAGTTCGGCCCGGTACCCCAATCTTTAACGGCCTCACATCATTAGGCATCGCCCAACCCTTCGGAACCCTGTAACTCAACCCTCCCGGCCAATTCATCGAATCATACCACCTTTCTTCAACACCAACCTCCATTGGCCAAACGATCAACTCTTTATACTTTTTCCCAACCACATTCACGATTTTTAAGGCCGAGGGTTGTGTTAGCTCCCCGCCTTCAAAACTAACGGGCCCGCTCAAACCCGTGAAATTACTCGATAACAAATTTTTCAAAACCGAAGTGTTRGATTTCTCAATAGCCTCTARTATAGCATTAACGCTATCGTGCGCGCGCAAAGCGTATATGCTCGGCTCGGAGTTATCTTCGTCCGGGTAATCGGCCCGGAAACTCTTCTTGAATTTCCGATGATACCCTTGAAATAAATCCCCGTTTTCTGGAAAATGGGTCGTCACGCCTAAAGCACCGTCCATGGTCGAAATAACCGACGAGTTAACAGAATCGAGTAAACCGGCTAACGGGTCGGATACTATCCACGCGGACTCTTTTTCGACGAGACTCATCTCCTTCGCTTCCTTAAATAAAACAACACCCCATTCCAACGACGTCTTTAAAACTATGAAGACACGGGATTGCTTGCTCAGCAAGTTAGCGACCTCTTCGCGGATAAAGGTTTCCGGGTCGGATAAGGACGAAAAAGGCGGGATGACTAAACGGTGCTCGATTTCGACGGCGAACAGTAATAACGAATCAGATAACAGAGTAAAATCTCCCGAATCACTTCCGAGCGAGTCGACTTCGTATATTACTATGACTTTTCGCCAGTGAGTGAAATGAACGACGATATTTGCGATGCATTTGACTTGTTGTTTAATATCGGGGACCATCTCAACGAGATAAGGCCACTGGATGATCGGTTTGTCGATTGTGGACCCCGCGAACGAAATTATCGGCACTTTTGCTCGGTTTCCGATACTAGCGAGTAGAGCCGTTTCGGCCCATGCGCCGGCYGTGATGATAAARTGCGCGTTTTCCGATGAGACGAGATGTTCGGCTGCAAAGGTACGTAATTTTTTGTTTTTTAAGTAAACCGTATTAAGTAAATTAAAAAAAAAACAAAAAAAAAAACACCATACATGCGTAAAATTACGAACCTGCATAGACGGCCTGGAGTGGATTTTGACCAGGATTCTGAAAATGAAGAAACAGGTTGTGATGGTCAGAGGAGTCGTTGACTTGTTGACCGGCTAATTTTAAGGCAGTTATCATCTCTTTGCCAATCCGGGTATCATCGMCGAGTAATGCCCCTATATTTATGCTATAATTCATACGTGCTGTTGTAATTGAAAAATAGCAAAAGAATATAATTATTAGTATAAATATACAAAGAGCATTGGGATTCTTTGGGTTTAACATATTGACAAAAGCATACGACAATTTGATAAAATCTCAGTTTATTAATTATTTTTTAGTGCTTATTATATATGCTTCCCAGCTGATGAATCTGCTTGGAAATTTCAAATAATTGACAGGTCCAGGTACTATCTAGATTCTAGCAATCCGAGTCCTGGTACTTGTGAATATTGTGAGATATTATATATAATTTAAGTGGTTATACTTCAACCAGGAAGTATGGCCCACTAATAATATAATTAAATAGGAATTCGTATATTTTTTTGTAGGTCTGCTAATTCCACACGGTTCAAACATGGAAAAATGAGACTGGAACTCAAATGCCAACCCTTTGGCGCGAGAATTAACTGTGGAGTAAAGAAAATAGAGACATTTTACTTTGAACGGCCACCGGAAACGGTCAATAAACCGGGGAAGAATATTCCCAGTACGACAAACATTTCGGAATTTCTAATTAATTATGGTCTTCGTATTTGAAATTTTTTATTCCGACAAAAAAGATGTTTCTAAAACGACAAGCCTTTTATTTAATTAATTATAGATCAGGTTCTGTTTAGACGTTGATTTCTTTTTCTTTTTTTTTCTTTTTTTTTTACTACGGCGACAACCTCGTTTATAGTTGCAAATAAATTTGGAACAAAAGTAAGCACAAAAAACCCTAATTTTTGTGAACAATGCTATTTGATTAACGTTAACAAGGAAATCAATTTATATGATTATGATAGAAAATTGTGCTTGGCTTTAATGCAATTTTTTTACAAATTTACATTACTTTATTGATTACTGATTTTTTTATCGTATATAATAATATAACATATTACATACATACAATATATAATATAGAGTAATACTTAAAATTACAATCGGGTAATTGGGTTGGATAACAAATAAAAATACTTTGCATTTGGGTACCCGATTACCAGATGAAAAACAAAAAATCGAGAAATACACATCAAATAATTGTTTAATATTGTACTTCTATACGCTTAATTGTGTTGAACTATAGCTATAATATCCAACTTCTCTTTTATATTTCCGTACGTCTAATGCGTTGCGTTGTGTGTGTGTGTTTAATTTGTAAAGCATTGATCGCTCATGCCGATTGTAATAAATAAAACATCCCGACAAATTAGTATTGGGCACCTCATACTGACCCACGTACTAACCGAGTCGATTCAGATTCGGCCAAGTTATTGTATTGTGAGAAGACCAAGCCCTACTATACTTGTTGGAGATACAAGGCACAATCGCTCAAGGTTTTAGAGCCAGTGTAATTTCATTTTTTTAATCATTTTGTTTGGTAAAGTTTGTCTGTTTGTGATTGTTTGGTTGGAACTATAAATTTTATTGTATTATATTAGTTTTGAGTT
Organism: Phtheirospermum japonicum; assembly: GCA_014905375.1. Classification (NCBI taxonomy): domain Eukaryota; kingdom Viridiplantae; phylum Streptophyta; class Magnoliopsida; order Lamiales; family Orobanchaceae; genus Phtheirospermum; species Phtheirospermum japonicum. The sequence continues at coordinate 214,602 of BMAC01001049.1, read as the reverse complement.
TGTTTTGCGGGACTTTGGTTAGGTCAGGAACCCATTCTTTACGCATAATGTTTTGTTTTTATTTTTGTGATTTGTAATGCTCACATACTTTTGTATGTTTTCTTTTTGATCAATTAAATTTATTTGCCTATAAAAAAAAAAGACACGAGACATGAGATTTTGAGAGACCCACGTAGCCGCAAGGACGATTTCCGAAGGGACGTGCCTCGTAAAAGAGAACTTGAACATGAGTTCTTAGCAATTTTCTGACCGGACTTATTATTTTCTTTTTTTTAAAATTATTAACTCATGACCATATATAGCTTAGACTTTTTATTTCGATTTATGGGATGTTGAACCCTAGAACTCGATTGTATTCTAATTAATTTTTGTGATTTTTTTAAATTATTTTCATGGAGTTTTATGTGTTATTTTGTTTATTTAACAATGATGTATTTTTATCTTTTCCATAACTTGGTCACCTAATTTAGATTTTACTTATTTATCGTTAGAATTGAACATTCAATCCGTAATTCCGTAATTGTTGTTGTGTTTGATTTATTCGTACTATAATAATATTTGTACTATATAGATAAAACAACCTAACTTAAATCAGATGTGCTTATGAGTTTTAGTATTAGATCAACTTATTCTTAATTTTAAAAGATGATATTGTATTAAATCGAGAAAGTTTATTTTAGGTTGTTCAATAATTAGTTTTTAATCGAAAAGCTTATTTTGATTAATTATTCGGTACGAAGAAATTTCGAATAATAGAGTTTATTATTTCAATTAATATAAAAATATTACAATTTAATTCACAATTCACATGAGATCTATCCTTACTTGAGCAAAGAAAAATATAAATATTAAACTTGATAGATTGCGACGCGTGATCAAATAACCTGATTCGTTGGGTAAATTTGAAATAATAGTGTATTCGAGTAAATTAAACTTTATTAAAAAAAATGGAAGTACATAATTTGAAAATTATATAATTAATCAATGCCCCCTTCTAAATAAGTGGCCTATTTTAAAACACGCACACACACAAACAAAAAAAAACATTCAAATAAAAAATGCGTGCAGAATCATGGAATGACTGCGGTGGATCTTCATGATCACCTGCATGTTTATGAAGGTGAAGAAAAATGATCTTATTAATGTGATGCTCACAAGACTCGGTGAGATTGTGACCAGCTTCTTTATTCATTGTATTCAATGCGCGGATGTAATAATGGAAAAATAGCCAAAGAATATAAAAGCATTTTTAGTGGAGGTGAAGAAAGGGTGAAGACCATTAAATGGGGAAGGGGTTTGGAAATAGGGAGGAGAATACGCGGATCGAGGGGAAGAAAAAGAGATGAAAAAGAAGAAAATAAATAGGGAGGGTGTACAAAAGACACCACTCCGGTCTACAGGTGGCAATCGGTCGTGCCGGGTTCTTATCGGGTCGGCATGATAAGGCACGACACCATAAGTATAGGTACGAACATGGCACGATAAGTTTAACGGGCATATAATATAAACTCGAACACGACACGATAAAAATACGAAAAGCACGGCGCGGCACGGTAAGAAAAAATGCTGAGATTATTTAATTCGGCCCGTTAAGCACATTAAGCCCGTTAATTAATAAAATACATGATTCTCTTAATAAATATAATACATATTTATAAAATTATCAATACAAATTGTCAAATACATTTAAAATTATAATATGACAAATGTACTAATGATAAATTAAAAATTACAAATACTAACAATGAGTAAATGAATATAAAAAGGGGAAATTAAAATATTATCGTGCCTTATCGTGTTTATCGGGCTAGCCCGTTATCAACTCGTTTCTTAACGTGTCTTATCGTGCCAGCCCGATAAGGCTCAAACCCGATAAGGCTCAGCACAAACCCTATTTTTTCGTGTCGTGTTCGTATCGGTCAATCGTGGCGTGCCTCATATTGTCACCCCTACTCCGGCCAGAGGGAGGGGAACGTGCACTTCACGCGTGGGAAGAATGAGAGCACCAGCTAAGCGTGGGGACCACATGTCCCTTCCCTCTTTCTTCTTCTTCTTCTTATTTTTTTTTTTTTTTGTTTCTTTTGTGTGTTTGTAAATTTTTTTTCGTTTAATTTTTTTTGTATGTTTGTAGTATTATATATACATATATATATATATATAAAAATCAGAATTTATAAGTATAAATAAATAAAAAAATCACAAAATGTTTTTTTCTTTTGTAATATGTTGTATTTTCAATCACCTTGTTGTTATATTTTCTTAAAATTATTTTGAATTAATTATAAATTAATATTATAATAAAAAAATCAAGAATGTACACACACACACACATATAAAATATAATATTATCAAAAAAATTAAAATTTTATTATTTATCCAAAAGGTGGGATAAGGGTCGGATAAATGGTCGGAATACTTTTAAAAAGGGACGGATAATGGTCGGAATCTATTCAAAAGGTCGGATAAGAGTCAGATAAATGGTCGGAATGCTATTCAAAAGGGGTGGAGAAGGTCGGATAGAAGGTCAGGATCTATTCAAAAGGTCGGATAAGGGTCAGACAAATGGTCGGAATGCTATTCATAAGGGTAAGTGGTTGGATAAATGGTTGGAATCTTTCTTTTGTATTTTTCTCTTTTGTTGTATTTTTATTTCTTTTGTCGTGTGTCGCATTTTTTTTATTTTTTCCTTTTTTCTTGTATTTCTATTTTCTTTTATAATATATCGTGTTTTTAATCACCTTATTGTTGTAATTTTTTTAATTATTTTGAAATAATCATAAATTAATATTATAATAAAAAAATTAATAATGTGTGTGTGTATATATATATTATAACATTATCAGAAATATTAAACTCTTATTATTTATCCTAAAGGTCGGATAAAAGAACAGAAAATGATTGAACAGAATGTCGAATATTGGTCGGAATCTAATCAAAAAGTCGTATAAGGGTTAGAATGGTCGGAATGTTATTCAAAAGGGTAATGGTTGGATTAATGGTCAGAATCTTTCTTTTGTATTTTTTTTCTTTTGTAATATGTCGTATTTTTAATCAACTTGTTGTTGTGATTTTTTTAATTATTCTGAAGTAATCATAAAAATTAATATTATAAATTAAAATTTTATATATATTATATATATATATATATATGATTTTTATATTCACGAAATGTTTAAGTAGATTAATAGATAAATATAATTGTATTACAAATGAAGATTGAACATGTGGGACCCATAAAAAGTAGGTTTGATGGTAGGGTTGATAACTGAGCTAAAAGAGGTAAGAGAGTGGAAGGGAAGAAAAATAAATTTTTTGTGATGTGGAGGATAATTTTGGTGATGTGGCACATTAATAATTAAAAACAGGGAAGAGGGTGAGATTGTGGTTAAAGATGCTCTAATAAGCAAGAAACTTATATATATATGAAGCATTGGTCGAGCATTGGCATTTTTATGATTTAACACTAGGAAAAAATGCACGGCCTTGGTCCAACAAAAAACCGGGGTTTATTAAAGAACAATTAGAATGTTAAAAAGTTATTTGTAATTTGGTTATATTCATATTATATATTGCCAAACTTAATAGTAAATAAATATAATAACCTCATTTAATTAAGAAAAATGAAAAGAAAATTGTATTATTGAGTTATATTGAAATGATTAGTGTTTTTTTGGACAAATTAACTACAACAAACAAAATCACGTGTTAATAGAAGTGATGGCCCATTTGTGGTGATACATCTTTTATAGGTGCGCTACTTTTTTAAACGAAGTAGTCTCATCTTTCACAGATTTACATCCTGAATCCCCATGAAAACTTCAAATGAACAAAAAAAAAAAAAAAAAAGAACAATGAAATTGATCTCATATCTATAGCCATGTTATGAAAGATAACATTAGCATACCAATAAATGCCTGAAGAATCACTCACATTTTCTATTTTCCCTTACTGATTCCTAGCCATTGTTTTTACTTTCTCCCGTAGTAGAGTTTGATGTAGACTTGCCCCATAATAATTCAGGCGATTTGTCAAAAGTATATTTCTTTTTTCATTGATTTTTTAACACGTTATTTTTGAAATTTGTACTGAGAAAACAAGAAAAAAAACTTCCAATAAAACAAGAGAGAATATAGACTTTTAAAGTGCTCAAATTACGATTGCCTTCACATGTGTGAATCGTACCTCCTTCCAATAAACTATTTCAAGATAGGTCTTATTAGTCCCAATGAATATTTTTAATTTATTAATGTGTTAGATGTTTCAATTTAAATATATCGACGCTTTAGCTTAATCAAAGTGTATTGGATGTGCATGCAATATCAAAGAGTTCTCAGATATTAACATAAAATGCAAAAACGAAAGAGACATGACAACGTTTCATATCTTACATTAGGAATCCGGTGGTAATAAGTTATTTTAGAAACCGAGTGATAAGAAGGCGAGGTCCTGCCTCAGACCAAGACGGTATCATGTAATTCGGGTTTTTATGAACTGTAGTAAATTTTCCAAGCAAACTATTCATAACGAGTATACCCATTAGGATCAAATATAGTTAATTGCCCAAAAGTTTATAGGCAACTTGAAAAACATAAGAAACTGAAAGGCCACAATCGTTCTCCTGAAATCACAGATGAATTGCTTTTAACAAGAAAAGACACCAAACAAATGTAAAATCTAAGTGAACAAACTAAACATGTTAAAACAACAAAGTAATATCCTTCTCGAACATTGAAATAGTGAATAATTAAAGCAAAATCAATAACTATACCCGTCTTATTGTAATTAGAACAAATATTGTTCGATTTGTTTGTAAAAATTATTTATTGAGAAAATAATTTTCCAATAAATAGAATAAAAATAATGTTATGATTTTTGTGTACAACTTTCAATATTATTCTTTTAATATTTTTTAATGAATGTTATTCTTTTCAAATCCCGCATAAAATGCTGGTGTTAAACTAGTGTGTGTGTTGTGTGTGTGTGTGTATATATATATATATATATATATATATATATATATATATATTAGTGTGAAAGCCCGCGAAAATCGCAGGCAAATATAAAAAATATAAAATAGATGAAATTTATCAAAAAAATAATTAAGAATGTGAATTATTATATAAAAAGAAAAAAATGTTGTTCACTTTATACTTTGAAAATTTTATGCTACATTAGTTGTTTTGTTTAAAATGATATCATTTTCGTCGCAACAAAGAATTTACAACCCTTTATGCTCTTAGATATCAATATTGTAAAATAAAGATGACTTGTGCATTGTACGCGAGTTTTATAATGATACTTTGAAAGATTTGTGATAGATATAAAAATAAAATAAAAAATCTTAAAGTATAATTGTATTTTAAAATTATGTGGCGTATAAAAATCGTTCAAGTTCTAGTATATTTCTATTTATATTACATCATTTTTCATAGTGAATAGTGTTCGATGCATTTATACATGCAATCCACGGGATTAGTTGTTAAATATAGCAAATTACCCTTAATGTGACATTCAAACCCGAAAATAACCGAAATTGTGAAAATATTAAGGATCCCTTAAGTGATATCAAATTCATATTTGATAAGATTATCATATTCATTCGAGATGAGAAAAAATATAATTAAGAAATAGATTTTTTCGAACTATGAATTTTATTAGATATGAACCATTTTGAGATGCAAGCATATTGCTTTAAGATGCATGAAACATCAATACCTATCAATCTTGTCACTCGAATTCATTTCCAAGTTTGTGTTCGAGAATAAGAGAGTGAACACTGCACCTCATTAGAAAGCCCACGTGCATGTGATGCGGCTATACGCCTGTGCTAAAATGCATGTATAAGGGATGCGTTCCAGTGTGTGGAGGTGGTAGCAGGATGGTGTGTGTATAAACAGTTTTTGATGAACTTTCTATATGCCGGAAGTGAAGGTAGTGACAATTAACAATATAAGAAGAGAAACATGTTAGATGGTAACAGAAACGGGGAGAAAATAAATGCCAATCATTAAAGGAGGGGCGACTATATTATATTTTTTCTTGTSTGCCCTTTTTCTTTMGGCTATCCAAAGGCTCGTAAAATATTTCAATAWTTGGTAATCATTGAATATTAAGCCCTTGTCATCAGAAACCAAGAAACTTAAKCATGTATACCGATAACAATAATAAAATAAATAAATACATGGTTTTGGATCTCAAGGATACAAATACAACCATCTGAGAACCGAAAGGATTTTATCTGAAATGTAGTTCAACAAACTTAATTTAATAAGCCCAAACACAAATTTAAATCCTTCAATCCATAACAGCAAAAGGAGCTTCTCAGGTTATAAATGTTTGATTCAAACCTATCTTCAAAAAACTACAATGCCTTTGTCTACGCCAAAAAGTAAAAGAAAAAATCGTTTTAGAAAACATTCGTACCTAACACTATTTGCGTTGATATTGCAGAAGCAGGATCTAAATATCAAGTTTTATTTAAAAACTACATAGCCAAAGACCAAGCTCAAAAAAAAAAAACATACTATTGAAATCATACGAACCTTAAATCATCTAACTTCTTCTTGGCCTCACAATAAGCCTTCCTGCAAATTTTCATAGACTAATTAATTTCCATATTAATAATGACTTAACAAAAAATAATTTCCTGCCAATAATTTATTTCCACGAAAGAATAAACAATAAACAAATACAACCAAAGATGCATGTATGCCCTTTGTTCAATAATAATAACCAACACAGTTAGCATCTAAACACAATTCTTTAGGCCAAGGGGGGAATCAAAAAACAGTCAGAATCGAAAAAATAAGGCAAATTGACGAATCTAAATCAAATAATAATGGAAATATAAAAATATATCAATACAATCTGCACACCAGTTGGGAATCATCCGAAAACCCCACTCCCATTTTTTGAGAATCTTCAAAAACCTGTTGGGGAAGTATCAGGCCAAGGGGGGGAATCTAACTGGGAATCGGGGGAGATAATTCGAAAAGAAAAAAAATAGACAGAATTGATTGTTGTTCCTAAAAAATATCCATGGTTAGTTCGTCGCAACCATAGGAATTCTGAACTCATCCTTCAATTATATCATGGTGTATTTGTACCTTTCCCATTATGTTAAAGTGTAAATGTACCCAAGGACACTTTAGGGACTTATTTGTACTTTGTAATATACATCAGAGGTGTATTTGACCATTTTCCCTTATTTTTATTATAATAATATAACTAATAATTTATGACAAATGTATGCGACACGAAACATAGTGTCAAAGATTTTTTCTTTCCTTCATACCTTAGAGACAAAAAGTTCTTATAAAAATAATGCTTGGAACACCACTTTTACATTTGTATTCATGTATATCCTAAAGCTTAGATTATCAGCTAGATCTGAGACTTTTGCGCCCGTATCATCATAAAGCTCAAAGCACATTGAGTCGACAGAAGTGCCATACTTTCTTCATAATTTCTCTTTTACAGCTTCTACTGTCAACTAAATTTTAGGCTAATTCTACTTCCACTACTTTAAATTTAAAAAAGTTCTACGTAAAATACACCTACTTGAGTAGAGAATCGGACATCAGCAGAAAAGCTCCTGATGTTGGAGTGAGTGATACATAAAAGAACTGATTCATCCCCTTAAATATGTAACTTATTAGCCATATCCTTTTGTTCCTTTTTACTTTATATGGCCTGATAAATTAATCAAAAAGCAACAAATTTATCAATCCTTAATATGAGGAAATGTACTATTAATTTGGCACTCTGGCACATGATTAGGCATATTGACAAATAATAGCTCACTAATTCTAAACCGATATAGTACATTGCAGTCTTATTCCTTGGAAATTACCACAAAATGCAAACAAATATTTTTGCAACCAAAATACTGAAGGATCAACTAAATTTCATAAATAAATGCGGTGAAATTAAGCATAAATAAAAAGAAAATTGGTTCAAGAGAATTAAGACCGTAGCAAGCATGAGAAATGAAAAAAATTAAAATAATAATCAATAACAATTTCATTGGTAAACTGAATTTATTTAACCAATACAAACAATCAACAGAACACTGAACCCATACAATGCTTCTCCAATCTTGCGGCCCAATCCAGTTAGAAATTGGAGTACCTCATAGTGGTAAGAATAAGTTTATATTGTTTACACAATACATGATTCATAGAAGCATGATAATGTTTGTTGGAGAGTTGAACTGCTAGAAATCTAAAAAACACGACGGGCATTAACAAAAACCAAAAACCAAAAATAAAAATGAAAACAACAATGCAGCAACCAAGAAAAACAACATCAAATAAAATTAAAACACGAATATGGGGTGAAATAACGTTAGTCGTTTGCATAACATGTTTAGTGGCTAAACTAACAAATATTAGGTAATAAACAATCATAAAATCTATTTGTCACATTAATTAAATTATCACCAACATATCCACATGCAGACAAATACGAACATATCCAAAAATGAGAAAATTAAATCAAAGAATGAAAAGTTTGGAACCTGAGACCAAATTTTCTTCCACTCTCTGCACATCATATGCAGACCTAACCGTAAACAAAATTATTAGTTTTGGTCCTATAAAGTTTTGATTCCGTATAATCTTAGTCATTTATATTCTAAGTTATTGTAATTATACATTTCAACAATTTAATTTATTTTCAAAATACTCTTATATACAAAAATATCCAAAAATACATATCAAAGTTATTGGACCGAAACTTTCAATTTTGTAAAAGAGTAAAATCGTGAAGAACTAAACAATCTTCAATAATCACAGGACTAAAATTGCAATTTAACTTATTTTTTAATAGCAAATATGAGAATTAAGACTGTATTTCTTGAAATATAATAAAATAATTAAAGAATTTGAAAAAAACATTCGCAAATAAGAGAAATAAAGCGAAATGGTTGGATAGTCACCATCTCCACCCTAACACAGAAAAAACACGTGCCTGACTAATCAATCAGCCATTTCCAATTTTTCATTCCATTTATTTGTCTGCTACTCAAAGTCTCAAAACCCTTGAATAAAAAAATTCATAGAACCCAGAAATATTCAAATAAAATCCAAGTAACTCATTTGAAATATCAATCCAGTGAATAAGCAGAAAATGACATAATAGAAGCAAAAAAAAATTTTACACAAATTTGTAAAATGAAAAATGAAAAAAAAAGTATTAGTTGTAAAATTTACCGAAATAAAATCCGAAATAAGAACCAAATGGTAACAAAAACAGAATCAAATAAAATAAGTCTGAAGTTGCATAATCAAGTTAAAAAAAAACAATCACGAACCAATATATGGTCAGTCGAATCACACATACAAAAATATTATTAATAAATTACAGGTAAAACGAACAGATTCATTTTAGTAAACAAAAAATACACATAAACACGAAAATAATTATAATTTCACACATGCTTTGGGCTGTGGTTATAACATAGAATAAGAAAAATTGAGACTCATCAATTAATTGAACACAAAAGGCAAAGGAGATGAACTTAACCTTAACAGCACGGAGGGATTGATAGTATTGTTGACATCGTAGTCCTCGCCAATGAAGGCGTAGTAATTACCCAAAACGACGACGTTATTGTGGAATTCTTCTGAGACACTTCATCCCTAAACAACAACCGTGCGATAGTTGAAATAACAATCAAAATATCATAATTATTTTCCAATTTGTATATTCAATATAAATAGCACAAAATTTCAAATAACAAAGCAATCGAAGTTATGGAATAAAAAGAATCATTAAAAAACATCATACAATTGTTTTTTGAATTTCCAAAATTCATAACCATCGAATGAAATCCAAGGACACCAATAGCACATTCAATCAAAATTAGTTTTGATTGAAACAACTATAAAAGATCCAAACCAACTATAATCAGATTAAAAAATCAAAAGATAAAAAAAATAAATAAAAAAACTTAGTCAAAACAAACCTATTGAGAGACTGGTCAATATTCCATAAACAAAATGGAAATTCTTGATGGCTCCTTTGCGATCACTTCAACCAACAAATCACTTCTTCCCACCATGTTTGATAATTACACTTAATCTGCTCACGCTTGCATGTTCTTTAGGCCAACGATTTGTAGATGAAAGGGCTGAAAAAACTGAAACAAAAATTAAAAGGGGATTTGTGGAAAGAAAGATCCATCCGGAGGTAGAAAAAAGTGAATGAAAAACATATATCTAAAACCTAAATTGCACACCAAGTTAAAACATAAACAAATTTAAGCCAGACAGAGATATAAAGATATCATAATGTATCCAACCAATACAAATAACTAATTAAGATACTACGCGCTTAAGTCTAGAGAAAAAAAAGGACAACAAAGAAGAGAATAATTACCTAGAAATAATCGTGAGCGTCGAACAATCTAACCACTTCAAATAGATGAGTACATTAGGAAAGAAAACTGATTAAAAAAACAGAAAACATAAAAAGGTAATAAATATTACAATTTTTCTCAATTTATTATATTTATTTATTAATAGTAACCAATTGATTCCAACTATATGACAAATTAGAAATCAAATGAACAGAACTGCATAGCAATACAGGTAACTAAAAGGATAGAGTAGAATGTTGACTGCGTAACTTACCCCTTTATCGGTCCAGCTACTTCTTGCCCATCCGTTTTTTCCGCAAACCACAAAAATCTCCATCTCTAATTCCACAAACTATAAAATTAGCTTTTCCTAGTTCACAAATTCTACACCCAAAGCTTTTTAAGAAACGGCCAGCAACCTACCTAAATAACCAAAATACAAATTTAAAAAGAGAAGAATAATTATGAAAAAAATTAAGTAAGAAGCACAGATGAATTACCTGAAACAAATTACTCAATTCACAGGCCTAAAAGACATCACAAATCCAGTTTAATAAAAATAATATAACGAACAAAACATGAAAAAAAAAAGAGATAAATACAAACCTTTCGTGTGGGGAGCATCGCAGTCTTCACTTTTTTTCCCAGAGGAAGGGATTTGGCTGGAATTTGAACAATTGCAAATGGAATGAATGGGATTTCTATAATTTTTCTTGCAGTCCGAGCGATTTTAGCGTGAAGAGAACTAATAATGATATTTGATCCGAAAGAAGATGGCAAAATGAATTGCAAATGGAATGAATGGAATTTCTATAATTTTTCTACAGTCCAATTTTTTTACTTTTCTTTTTTTTTTT
>BMAC01001049.1:186028-196611 GCA_014905375.1 Phtheirospermum japonicum | reverse complement strand
TGTATACAAAAAGTATCGCAAATTTCGTCTCTAAATTGCAAATTCAAAACTTTGAAATGAAACTCAAATCTTCAACAAACCATAACTTTTTCAAATTTTATTCGTTTTGAGTGAAATATATATCAAATTAATCACATTCTCAAGATCTACAATTTAAGATACATATTGCATGTTTTAAAACGTAAAAAAAAAATATATATAATTAAATTAAAAAAACTGGACTGATTTGTAATTAGCATTTTATCAAATAGATTTTAGCAACAAAAGAATAAATCAGCAACCATACATGTAATTAGCATTTTATCAAATAGATTTTAGCAACAAAAAAATAAATCAGCAACCACACATGTAATTAGCATTTTATCAAATAGATTTTAGCAACCAAAAAATAGATTAGCAACCACACATGTAATTAGCATCTTATCAAATAGATTTTAGCAACATAAAAATAGATTAGCATCCACACATGTAATTAGTATTTTATCAAATAGATTTTAGCATTTTAGCAACCACACATTTTAGCATTAGCATATGTAATTGATAGTTTTAGCATAAAATTTTAGGATAATCGTCATAACATTAGCACACTACTAGTTATACAATTAAATAATACTATATGTGTTTATCGGCAATCGGAATCATTCAGGGAATTCAGTTAAATCATATCCCTAGATTGAAATAACTTGGCTATTGCCACACATAAATTATAACAATCAAGATTTTGCGTGATTTAGCAAACACTTATAATTTCATTTTAGCATTTAAATTCACCATAAATCTGTAATGGGTTTACCATATAGTTTGATCATATTAAACTTTGTCAGCAAACACCAACAACATCTTTAGCATTTAGGTTATACATTAAATCACATAAGTAGCACATAAATAGCAATGTATAAACTCATTACTGAATCTGTTTCTCAACAATCAAAGTCATTTAATGAATTCAGTCAAATCATTCCAGACCTTCAGTTAATCAGCATATTACCAAACAAAAATTAACATTAAAAAAAATGTAATTTTCAGCAAAAAAACTGTAAAAATTTATAGCATCAGGAAATTCCACATCAGATTACCAGAATTATTTTATGAGACACATATTTCATATTTGTAGTTTTTCGCCTATACAGTTTGAATACATTACAGTTAGTAAAAAAAAAAACACCTTGATTATAAATTTCCAATTCGGTGTTAAATTATTTGCACCCAACGCAACCATGAACCAGAGTCACAGGTTAGTACAACAACAATCTATACCAATTAGAATTTAAAACCCTAATTTTTCAGACACAAGTACTAAAATTCGACGCAAAAACACGACTCAATTAAAAAAAATACTATTAGGTTCTAACCTCTTAGGCTCATCTTCCGAGCATGACCGATGGCGTTTCCACCCATAGCTGAATTAACCATAGTTGTGATCGAAAGGTAACAATAAAGCCTTCAATTTGAATACGAGCAACGAACCTTAATGGCAAATGACGCTGATTTTATAAACATCCCCTAATCGAGTCTCGTAAGGAATGTGCGATCTGAAAATATGCTACTATACACGGGTGGGTAGTCCGGCGAGATTATTGGGATGCTATGATTGATTCTGGGATTTTTTTAATTTATGAGAAAGAAGGTGAATGATTTCTGTAGATTTCGGGGTAATCTTGGATTGCTATGATTGATCTCGTGAATTGTTTGTTTTTTGGGGAAGAAGGTGAACGATTTCTCCATATATTCGCTTAGATTATTGGGATGCTAAGACTAATTTTGGGATTTTTTTGATTTTGGGGAGGAAGGTGAACGATATCTGCAGATTTCGGTCCCTTTTTTCGAAAATCAAGAATGAATTTCTGATGTTTAGCAGATTTGGGGGGATATGCTAAATGTCGGATATGACCCTCCAATCCCAAAAAAGAAGCGCGCGTGTGCATTATTTACGTAACATACCTTACATAAAACAATAAACTATAACCGTTGGATTATCAGATATTAACTGGTGGGATTGGTTTCCAGTTCCCACAAAGGACAAGGTTCCCACGAGATCCCACCCCCATATATATATATATATATATATATATATATATATATATATATATATATATATATATATATATATTATATATATGTAACACTAAATTTTACTGGCCCTGTATTTAAACTAACTAGGCTTTTAAGTACGAAACCTTTCATAATTATATCATCTGAAATAGCAAGAAAATTCACTATATGTTACTACTTCAGCGTACAAATGTAATTTCCTATTTCCACGTGTCTTTCGGTCTACTTTTCTTTATTTGTGTCTGCAAATTTTTTTTTTTTTTGCTTACGTGAATTTCTTTATCTCTCTCCTATTCCTAATATAAAAACAAAAGTTTGAAAAAACACATGACAATTTATTAGGTGCACCTGGGTGCACCTTACTAGGTACTATTGTATTACGTGATAATATATGACAATTATACGTGATGATATATGGTATTTATACGTGATGATATATGACAAAAATTTAGAGTTTAGGGTTTACTTTTTCATTTTAGGGTTTAGTTTTTCATTTTTAGGGTTTAATATTTTATTTTAAGGTTTATATTTTTATTTTTTTTATTTAATTTTCCATTTTAGGGTCCCGGCAAAAATTTATCATTTTACCAGTTATATCATATATGTGATGATATATGTCAGTTACATGTGATGATATATGATAGAAATTTAGAATTTAGAGTTTAATATTCAATTTCAGGATTTAGTTTTTCATTTTAAGGATTAATTTTCTATTTTTAGGGTTTAATTTTTTGTTTTAGGTTTATTTTTTTAATTTTTAGGATTTTAAATTTTAGATTTAGAATTTCAATTATTTGTAATGATATATTTCAGTTATATTTGATAATATGTATCAGTTATATGTGATGATAATATGTATCAGTTATGATATATGTCAGTTATATACGATAATAAATTAAATTACAGGGTGCACCTAGGTCCATGGTATACTCTCTCCTCCCTGATTTCCTGATTCAACAACTAAATAATTAATAAATAAAACTATAAATTTATTTCCTCCCTCACCAACATCTGTTATCCTTGATCGAACGGCCATAAGTCCATAATGAAACAATCAAATAAATAAAGTCTTTCTCGATATTTTTATCTTTAAAAGATATATTTAAAACACCTATAATCCTACTACCAAATAAATAAAATCTTTCTCGACAGTATTGTCATTAGTTTGTATGAGTAAAAAATAAAAAACTGATAAAATCAACAAGTTAAATCCATGTGAAGAAAGATCGGTCAACGTAGAAAAATTTATAAAATGGTATAAGCAAATCAATCATTAGAATAGAAAATTTTATAAAATATTAACTAGGTTTTATTTTTACAATTCGAAGGAGATTAGTCAGAAATCTAGAAAAATTATATTTTCAACGATCAAATATATTTTTAATCTTTCTAACCTTCCATTGGAGATGTGTAATTTAATAAAACGTTCATTCTACATAAATATCATCTCATCTCTATTGAACAACCAAATAAATATAATAAATTTCTAACATAAAAACTAACTATAAAAGATTTATTTGAACACTCTAAATCCTTATTAACAAATAAATAAATTTTCTTATAACAGTTTTTTAATTCATCTTACAGTAAACAAACTTATTTAATAGTTTTCAATTCGTCTCACAGGATAGACAAAAAAAACAAATCAATTACAAGTTATTTAATAAAATCAATAAAAAACAAATCAATTACAAGTTATTTAATAAAATCAATAATTTAAATTCGAAAGAAATATTGATAAGTAGATAAATCATTAGGTTATGAAATTTTAAAAAATATTGATAAAATCAATTAAAGTTATTTAATAAAATCTATAAGTTAAATCATACGAATGGGAAAGAAATATTGATAAATAGATAAGTTGTTAGAGTATGAAGTTTTTAAAGAAATATTGATAAACTCAAAGTTATATAATAAAATCAATAATTTAACTCCATACGAAAGCAGATAAGTATGGAAATTTATAAAATATTGACAAAAAATTCTACAGATTTTTGTTCGATGGACATTAATGAAGATTTTTAGAAAAAATTATCTAAAATATATAATTCTTTTTTTGATGGATATTAGTGAAGATTTTAGAAAAAATTATCTAAAATATATTTAACCATAGGACGATCAAAATTATTTTTAATTAATATAATAAAATGCCATTTACTAAATATCATGAGGAGTATATATATATATATATATAATTTTGGATAGTTGTAGCCCTCACAAATAATAAATTATCCATCTTGATTTTAATTTTGGATATTCAGTCAGTTTGAACACGCATAAAACGACCAAATAAAATATAATTTTGAAGCATTTACATATTGAGAATGTATGGTATTAAATATCATATTTCTCTTGACGAATATATTTGAGTGTTGTTTTTTTTCTTGAAATAAATATTTTTCCAATCTATGCGTTTTTTTCTCGAGTATGTAGTGAAACTTAATGGTATAAAATTTTAATTTTGCTAAAAAAAAAAATGTTGAAATCGATGAATAGAAGTTAATGGTAGTGAAATGACTGAGATCATAAAATAAGACAAGAAGAGGGTCACTATTCTCTGCCGCTGCAGGTCCTTCTCCTTCCACCGAGACGACCCTCTTTTTTCTTTTCTTTTTTTTTTGTGATTTTGTTTTTTTATCGCGGAACGAATCTCAAAAAGAGAGTAGTGCTTAGCCGCTAAGAGCGTCTGTTTTGTAGAGGAGCAGTACGATCTTGGACTGACCCCTTTCGCATGACCTATAAGAAGAACGAGGAAGCTTCTGATTCAACTAGAAAGTCTCGGGAAAGCGCTTCACATCGCTCGTCCCACTACCCACTAAAAGGGAAATTTACTCTAAAATTGGTTATTAGATTCAAGCAAAGGAGCTCCTATTGCGATTTATACTTTAAAAGTCAAAGTTTTACTTTATATAATAGTAGTACTTGAAATTTTACTTATATATATATATATATATATATATATATGTACACGGGTATTGTGATAGTTTGTAGTATTTGGACGTGCCATATTCTCAAACTTCAAATTGGACTTTCATTACATAAATATAAATTTGAGTCTTAGACGTTTATCCTTATAAACTCACCCTGCTTCATTTAGCGCTCCCCACAAGAACATCGAAAATTTATTATATGGTAGGGGAATGTGATTTTTACTTTGTAAATGATGCGGATAAATGATCTCATTAGTTAGGTATATACATTTGTGTAATGTGTACTAAAAAATTAGTTTACAAAATTTAATATGTTGAAGAATTAAAATGGCAATTAAAACCCATCTTCCCAAATCGTAAATTGGAAAGGCATTTTAATTAACCAAGACAGCATCATAAAAAAATTCCTGGCCCACCAGATCAATTTTCAGAGCAATCGAAGAAACCTACATAGCGACATTATAATAATCAGAAATACCAAATCATACCCATACCATTACATTGTAACTTAAACTCAGGACTGTAAACGAACCGAGGCGAATTTAGAGAATTTAAGCTTGCTCGTTTATTATCAAGCTCGAAATCGAGCTTTTTTTAACGAACATATTGATGGGTCGCGAGCTTTTTCGAGTTTAATCGAGCCTAAACGAGCTCAAAAGATATTAATTATTAATTAAATTATCTATACTTTATTACAAAAAATAAAATAAAATATTTTTTAAAGTATATAATACACCTACTAAGATACGTAAACAAATAAGTTTTTATATATATATTTCTATATTTTTCATATGAACAAGTATAAAAATTATAATTAAAACTAAATTATTAGTTTAATTTATACGAGTTTAATAACGAACTCACTCTAGAACTCATTAACGAACCCGCTCACGAGCTAACAAGCCGAATACCATGAATCTAGAGTTTGCTCGTTTATTAAACGAGCCTTTTTAAACGAGCTCGACCAAACTTTTATCGAGTCGGGTAGCGAATAGCTCACGAACTGTTTGGCTCATTTAGACCCCTACTTAAACTGATAAGCAATTTAAGATTATTACAGTTTTTCATTAATAGTTTTAAAAATAAAAAATTAAAGCTCTATGACTCTCTTAGCACCATCCAAGGTATTCTTTAGCAGCATCGCAACGGTCATCGGCCCAACACCGCCAGGAACAGGAGTTATCCATCCGGCTATCTTACACGCCTCATGAAAGTCCACGTCCCCGACTAGCCTATAACCTGACTTCTTACTTGGATCGTCCACAGCATTAGTTCCCACATCAATTACTGCAGCACCAGGTTTAATCCAGCTGCCCTTGATCTGTAAATTGAAAAAAAAAATGGTATATGTAAGAAAAGGCAGAATCAAAGGGCATGTTCAGACTAGGATTAGTTAGGATTCTAAATCTTGGTATTCAACATCTTGGGAGTATTGAGAGTTATGTCAATGGTAAGAATATTTGTTTGTTGTAAGATTTAGAATTCTTTAATTATTACTGTACATATCAAATCATGTTTAAAAAGTATATGATATAGTATTTATTTAAATTTAAAGGGGGAGAGGTGGACATGATTTGACTAGAAAGAGATAAATGAGAGAAGAGATGTTAAATAGGATAGATACATGGTAGATATTAGGTTTCTAAAAATTTTGGTTGAGTATTTGAATTTTGAGTCTTAGAAAATATGAGTATTTGGTATTTAAAATCCAAACCCAGTATTTACAATCCTTGTCCAATCATAGCCAAAGGTTCTATAAATTACGAACCTAACTTTAAGATTCAGCGTAATTAAAGAAAGACTTCAGTTATATTTCAAAATTACAAAAACCTCCATGGAGATGGCCTTTTTTTGTGTGTGCAATTAGACTGAACCTTAGGGCTTTGTCAGGGCTAGTATCCTGAATAATGGAATTCAAATTCAGAATCCCAATACCTATTTGTACTAAGACTCAATTTGTCAATACCCGGACAGATTCTAAAACATAATCCCTAACCTATATTTATTCTATTCAACCATCCCCTCCCTCTTTCCTCTCTCTTATGTCACGTCATGTCTCCCTCTCCTCATTTTAAATTTTAATAAATACAAAAATACAACATCATCTACGTTTCAGATATGATTTGTAGAGAACACCAAATTTTACAAGAAACAAGGATTCTCACTATTCACAAAATCTTTAATACCCCAACGGATTCAGAATCCTAATGAACTTTAAGCCGAAAACCGTCCCTTCAGATTAAGATTGCATTGGGATAGAAGGATTTGAGGGACGAATTTAAAATAATTTTATACATAAATTTGAAACCCACCACAATGACTCAAAAAAAGCTTAAAATTGGAGTATAGAGATTTGGAAAGCTTTGAACTACTTTATTATCTAAATAAGCTCAATGGGTGTGTTAATCGTTATTATGTATTGGAAACCCTCAACTTCAAACCCACAAATTCATCTTGGAAACATGTAATCAGAAGACCTCAGCTTGTATTTCATCACACGTAAGGAGGTATATTTATACAACTAGCCTAACATGTACATTACAAATTTACATTTCAATTCAGCTACATCACACCAAATAAAACGAGGCCTAAGGGTATATATATTTCCTAATTACCTAAAAGGTTCATGTCATGCAACCCAAAGACAGACAACATAATGCTGTAATAATAATAATGGAAAAGCAAAAGGAATAATGAGATATGTCTCGTGTTACCATCATTGCTTGTCCAGCAGCAGCTATAACAATATCCGCGTTACGAACGATGCTCTCTGGTTCCTTTGTACGCGAATGGACTACAGTAACAGTAGCATCCTCCTTCAGAAGAAGCAAAGAAACTGGTAAACCAACGATGTTACTTCGACCCACCACAACGGCATTCTTCCCCTTGATACTCACGCCACTTCGGGATAGAAGCTCAATACATCCCTATTCATAATAATAAATTTTTATTTTTTTTATTTCAAGGAATTAAAGGTGTCAATATAGACAAGGTTATAAATATATGTTACCTTTGGGGTACAAGGGACGAACAAAGGATCTCTGCCTTTCATTGCCAATTTGCCAATGTTGAGAGGATGAAACCCATCGACATCCTTTTCCAGTGATATTTCAGTTAAAATTTTCTCTTCATTTATATGTTTAGGCAACGGTAGTTGTACCAATATCCCTGCAAAGACCATATACCAGTAAATACTTCAAAGTTACAATTTTTACTACATTTTATAGATCACGAGAAAGAAAATGCATCAAGATAAACCTATTCAGAGGGCTTAACCACATCTCCAAGCAACAATGAGATTAAGGACAATGTCATCAAACATGCACTCAAAACAAATCCATCAGACCCAACGGATTTTAAAACAGTCATATCATGAGAATACCGAATAAAATGAAATTGAATTGATGCTCGGGCAAACTTCAAAATCCAACTAACCGTGAACATCGGGATTCGCGTTCAATTCGTGGACTTTACAAATTAACTCGGATTCAGATACATCCTCGGGGAGGTCCAAATCGATAGATTTGATTCCAACTTCAGCACAGGCCTTCCTTTTCATATTGACATAGCTCTGTGAATCCTTTTTTTTCCCCACAATTACCACTGCTAGACCTGGCACCTGAAATGAACTCAAACTACAACTCAAAAGCTTCTCTATAACTTGCTAAAAAGCAAAAACAAAAATAAAACAATAATCCTAACGCATCACATGCACAATATAAATAGTACCATTGAGAAGCTAAATATGCTGAGAGATGCAGCATTCAATTTCCGATGTATACATTCTTATATTCCAGTATTTCAATCATAAACAATCAGTTAAATAAAGGAAAAAGGATTAATCGGTGGACTTCACACGCGAAGAAGTGATTAGAGAGAGAGACCTTGCCGTAAGTTTCGGAGAGACGGCGGACATCGGCGGCGATTTCGGATCGGATTGTTTGGGCGATTGCTTTGCCGTCGATTATGGTTGCTTTACGATCCGACATCGTATCGTGAGAGCTGTAGAAAGCGCCGAAAATGGGTGGGGGTGAGTGAGAGTGTGCAGATAAAAAAAACACGCGGCGGCGGGAGATTTTTTGGCAAGGTGTTGTACTGGCTGCATTAGAGTCTGTACGTTACTCTGGCAGCACGAATGTGGGTCTTTCGTTAGTGTTATCTATTCTTTAGCAGAAGAAGTCCCAGATGTAATTTCGGGCCCATTCAATTCTTTGACGTTTATTGGGCCCAACGTATTTTTTCTAATTAAATCACTTTTCTCGAGTTCACATGAATATTTTCATTTTTAGTCTAATCCATTGAGTGAAATTATTTAAAAAGTTAAAACCATCTCCAAAAATAGTAATTCGAAAATTCGAAAATTTTAAAATTCCAAAATATTAGTTTTTTTCAGGGTCAATTCCCATACACTCCAAAAGATAAACATTCTTTCCCAAATAATCTATTGAAAATATTCTTTTCCCATTTACTCATCTACTTCCATTTAATCAAAATTAATACATATGATTACAAGCTTACCCTTACTAGTTTTATTTTGTTTTTCAATTTTATTTTTATTTTTTTAAATTTAATTTCATATGAATTTCATACTACCCATGTTAATTTCATATTAATCGCCGTCGCCCCCATCGGTTCTCGTCGGACTCCGTTCAAATTTCATACTATATCGTAAAATTCCATACTACACTATAAAATTTTATACTATATCGTGGGCCGTTAATCGTCATCGCTCCCATAGGTCGTCGTCGAACTCCGGTCAAATTCCATACTACATCATTATATTTCATACTACATCGTGGAATTTTTATAAAATCTTGTACTATATTGTGAACCCACTCCGGTCAAATTCCATACTATTCCACGATATACTCATTAGTTTGGCTACTACGTGGTTGCGATTTGCAGATCAGGCACTCAGATTTAATCATCGGGTCTCGATGGTTCCATACCTAAGGCAATTTTTACGCAGGTGACACGTCATCTAGTGTTTGGCAGCAAGCGATTTGGGTTTTCTGACATGCTTGAGTTTTTCAAGATGTATTTTTATTTTATTTTTATTTTTTTCAGAAATAATTTGTGTTGGATATAATATTACTTTTTCTTTCGCAATTTTATAATCACACGAGTAGTATATAATCGTGACCCAATTTCATAATGTTCTCTTAAATTTTGTTGTCGATATTGTTTGAGTAGAGTACGAAATCTAATCGAGTAATACTAAATTCATGAAATAAAATAGGGATTTTAGTGTGAAATTAAGAGGTAATATGAAATTAAATATGATTAATATGAAATCTAACAAGCAAGTATGAGATTTGATAAAGTAGTATGAAATTCTAGAGTTATAAAATTCGACCGGACTATAATGAAATCCAACAAACAAGTGCAAAATTTCACATATAGTGTGAAGTTAATTTCACGATATAGTATAAATTTTTATAATTTAGTATGGAATTTCACGATATAGTATGAAATTTAATGATGCAGTATGGAATTTGATCGGAGTCCGACGACGACAGATGGGGTTCACAGTTAGTATAAGATTTTATAATGTAGTATGGAATTTCACGATGTAGTATGAAATATAATGATGTAGTAGTA
>BMAC01001049.1:152222-177689 GCA_014905375.1 Phtheirospermum japonicum | reverse complement strand
TATATATATATATATATATATATATATATATATATATATATATATTATATATATATATTTAAATTCATTAAATTACATATATGGAAGGAGAAGGGCTGTCATGTAATTTTATAAATGTTGAACCCTACCCATATCATCCCCCAAACCCGTTTCTCTCTAGAAATCGGCCTTCTCTGCCTTCGGTCGCCTTCTCCCCCAAATTTTTTCTCCGCCTCCTTCTTCGACCAAAACAGAAATCGGCCGACTCGCAGTTCGGGCGATTGGCTAAGGCGGTGTGGCGGCGATTGACGGACGGCTGGGTACTGGTGATGAGGAACGGCGGCGCTTGGCTGGCGACTGGTGACGAGGAACGGCAGCGCTTGGCTTGGCATCTCGAAAATAGGCGACGGCGCAGCGCCCTCCCTTCGACTCCAAAAAGGCGGTGGCTTGGCGGGCTTCCGGCGGGTGAGGCGGAACGGCGGCGCTTGGCTGGCGACTGATGACGAGGAATGGCGACGCTTGGCTTGGCATCTCGGAAATCGGCGACGGCGCAGCGCCTCCCTTCTGCTCCAAAAAGGCGGTGGCTTCGGTAGGTGGGATGGCAAGGCGGGTTTGGGTCTGCTACGGGCGATGCTCGTGGTGGTTCGGGCTTTTGAATTGAGAAAGGTATATATATATAATGACAAAATTCTCATATCCTATATGTCTGCTTCCAACGCTTCATTAGCTTTGGAGAATCTTTTGGTGCTTCGGTGTCATCCGAGCCTAATATTTACCTAATTTAGTATTTTTTTTCTTTTATTATATTTTACCTAATTTAATACTTTCCTAATATTATATTTTGCCTAATTCAATGTTATCTTTTATTACATGTTACTTAATTTAATATTTTCTTTAACATATTTTGACAAATTCAATTTCTTAATTTTATTCTTATAATATAAAATATAAATAAATAATATATAATTAGAAAAAATGTATATAAGTTGAATTAATTTTTATTTACAATAAAAGTTGAAATAGTTTTATTATAATTTTGGATATTTATTGAAGAAAAATGCAAGTTATATAAATTTATTATAAAAGGAAAAATATATAAAAATATAAACTTAAGTGTTTTTTTTTATATAATTCCAATATAATATATTGAGAATTAAATTAAAATATATATGAAAAATTACTGTTACACCAAACAAAAAATAAAAATAAAGCGAAACAAAAAATATAAAATAATACTAATAATAATAAATTATTATTCCTAGAAAAATAAATATTAAATATATTCTAAATCCTTTTATCTAATTCCAATATAATGCAGTGATACACATATTATATTTCTATACAAATAAATTAGTATCTTAAGATAGAAAAAAATAATAATAATAATATTACATATACTACGTTGTTTCAATAGAATTATGAGTGTCCTTATAAATTTCAATTCTTTATAGATATTTTTTTAAAATTCAATTTTCTACGGTTCCGTAATATAGACTTTGCATTATTCAATTTCTATGAAACTTTTCCCTTATACTAATAGTAATTTATGCAAATGATATTCAGTCGTTTTCTATGAAACTCTTCCCTTATACTAATACTAATTTGCGAATGAAAGATTTTCAGAAGATTTTAAAAAATGAATAATGTGGTTTTAATTTTGTGCATCTATTTTACTATTATCATAAATGTGGATCATAAATATGTTGGTGCGGATAAGATTTGGATTTTGTTTAAAGGTTAAATGTATAGGGAAAACTAAAATAAATTTATTACAACTATTTATTATAATAATCATTTTCTATTAGACGTTGGATATTGATTTGGTATTACGCTCGAAAGAAACCTTACAGACTTAACATAAACTATTTCTATAAATACTTTATATAAAAGGAATTTCTAAAAATTTACTACAATACTTTAAAACTCTATTGCAAAATCTTTAGAAAATCATATCATTTTCCGACCCTACAAAATGGGCTTAATATATTGGGACAATTAAAATAGTCATTCCAGTAAAAATTTAAAATTCTCAAGTTCATGAGTAGTTTAAGATCCAACCTCACTCCTAGTTTTGACATCTTCACTAACTCTTGATAATTCAAAGTGAGCTTCTTTTATCTCAATAGTCTGAGTTATTATAGTTGTAATGCTATTGGCATGACTTTCCCACCGCATCCGCATTGATGATAATGTCTTTAAAGTGAATTGATGAACATGATCTTGTAAAATATTCCATATTTTTGTGGAACTAGAGCACAACTCCCAAAAAAATAAAGAGACGAATTCAACACAGGAATTTGCCATATCACATATTGTTAAATTAAGAGTGACACTACGCCAAAAATGCATTAAGATAGCGGTTTTTAGATAGCACTTATTTTGAGAAGTGCTATCTTAAAAGGTACGGTAACTTTAGATAGAATTTCTCTTAAAATGCGCTATCTGGTAATTTTCTCAGATAACATTTTTATAGCTAGTACTATCTAAAAGTTTACGACATTGTAAAATAGCATTTCTGTTAAAAAACTCTATCTGATATTTTCTTCAGATAACGCATACCAAATAAATGTTATCTGAATTTAGAGTACTTCAAATAGCGCCTACTTCACCAAACGCTATCTCAAGTATTTTCAGTAAAATCATGTAAAACAGAAGTCTCCCCAATTGTGAATCCTCTACCCATATCTCACCCATCTGCGACCACCAGTGCAGCCCCACCGCCACCGCCCGTTGAAGTCCTTGCCTAAAGATAACAGTTTGACTTCTTCTCCCTGTCCCTGTATTTTTCTTGCTTTTATTTATTCTCACCCTCTCTTATATTTATTTATTTATTTTCCCCCGAAGCTGATCGCAACTTCTATGTTTCAGTTTTTCAGTTATGAATGGTGAAAAGATAACAACGTTGATTCTCAATATGAGCACGAGGTATTGACGAACCAAAGTTTTCTTGTAGAAATTTATATGAATTCTTTTAGGGTTCACTTTTTATGATTTTGGTTCTGGATATCTGAAGAACTTTTTTATTTCTTTATTTATATTGTTTAATACCCTATTTCCTACGGTTATTAGACATTTTTCCTGGCGAGGTTCAAAAACCAAATTACATTATTATTTCAAGAATTAATCTTACAAATTATTCGTGTAGGTGTGTGTTGTGTGGATTTTAGTAAATTGTTGATTGTTTCATTGTTAGTTCCTTTACTTTGTTTCTACTTCTCATATTATTAATCTCCATTGTTAAACTCGACGTTGGAGCCGAGTACGGAGGAGTAGAGACAGTCATATTGGGAACATATCCATGACGACCTCTGATTTGRTGTTTGTTACTTACACCAAGATAACCCATTCTGGAAGACGACAACGACATGTGTTAACCCATCTTCTCACGATCCATTTTCTAGGCCTCAGGGGTCTAAAACCACTGCTACCCAATGTCACTGTTGTAAGTCTACAAAGCCTATGAAATTCAAGAAGAAGCCTAGGAGGACTCATCCACTGACCACTCATGCCTCTCCTAYAGTWGKCGATGAAGAGAAGGTCCCAGACTTGTCAGATTGTGAATGTGGTCGCCGAGGTGAAATGACCTCYGTCATACGACATGAGTTTTTCTCGTGAAAGGTGAGGAAATAAATTCAATAGTCGTATATTTCTAGTATCCGCATTTAAGTTTTGTATTTTGTTATATACGTAAATTTATTTATTTTTCCTTTATTCCTTAATTGACCTGGGGTCCAATCGAAGTGTCTTTAAAGCCCAGCCACGACGTTCGAGCATCATAAGGAAGATAATATGAATTCAGAGGTAACTTATCTTCCGTCTTTCTAATTGTGATTTCATTAAGTGTGCTTTCTGTACAATTAATTGATGAGCACTTTGATGTTTTGCTTTCCTAGCCTGAATTGTTGAATGTAGCTGTTAACCCGGCGGGGGGGAATAAGTTAATCTTTGAGTTAAATAGAAAATTAATGAGTTGAACAAAAACTTGGAGATTGAGCAGTTGATAGGAGTTTATGAGGAGAACTATAAATGTTTGGAAATTAAGATTGAGAAAATGGGACAAGAAATGGAGGAAATGAGGCAAAAAGAATTGGAGGCTGATCATGTTGTTAAGGAACTGAGGCACTAGAATCTAAAGGCTTATAAGACTATAGATTTATAAATGTCACATTATAATGTAGTGTTAATTTGGGGATAAAAACTTGTGTTAGGCAGAGGTTGAATTCTAGATTTTCAGTTTTTCTTTTTAGTTTTTCATTTAGTTTTTTTTAGTATTTTCCCCATGGATAAATTCAACTTATTAGCAAAGTCGAATCATAAATTCGTCTTTCACATTTTGGCGTCAAAATAAGAAAAATAAAAACAAGTTTTGTAACATTATTTCTTTTCTTAGGAACCACAATGCTCGGACAGTCCTGTACTTCATGCTTCTCTATGTGCTGGTGCAAAATTATTTGCTTTTCCTTTGCCTTCTTTTTTGTTTATTGATTGCTTAGTTAAATCATAAGTTATCAACTATGGGGATGTTGACCTCCTACAGGTTTTGAATATTATTAGAGTATTCCCATTTCTTATTAGAATATTCCTACTCCTACATAAGCTGCCGAGAAATCAAAGAAGAACATTTAATTTCAAAAGGAACATATATGATAGTGTTTTGTAATTAGGCTATTCTCAAGAGTAGTTTTTTGTAATTAGGCTAATTATAGGGGGAAGTTTTTTGTAATTACGCTGATTCTTAGGGGATTTTCTTCTTATTTTGTAGTTATCGCTGTTATTTTATTTCTGGACCTTTTGGCCCCTCTCCCGTATAAAATTTTATTCATTTTGGATGTAATTTTGCAGGGATGCCGAAACGGAGATTCATGCTTCTTTTCGCACGTTTCCGATTCATCAGCCCTATTCAGCAGCGAATCGAGCTTATGTTTTCAAGAAGACGAATACGTCAAAACTGAGTCTCTTCTGCAATTCTTTCCTGACCCTTCGGATGGATGCCTCCTACATCTTAATTTCAATCATTCAAGGTAGCTTCCAATGTTTGGTTTTAATTTCATATGATATGATACATTTTGTAAGGAAGGGAACAAGTCCATCCAATGGTTGATTTTAGTTTCATTTGATATGATATGATATGTTTCGTAGGGAAGGGAACAAGTTCATTAGTTATTCTGGAAAGATGGTAAAAGAAGTTCGAGAAGAATTGACTCGCTATGTGCTCGTACAACTTGTAAGAAATCAAGTTAATATGATAGTATCTCTTTACTAGTTTTCATGATTCTTATTGTTCATTATGAAAAAGCCATTTTGTCTTGCAAGGTAATTTGAATCCTCTTGCAGCTACCGGTAGGGACGAATTTTATGATATTATCATGAGACACGATGCTTGATTCAGAATATTCATTTGCAGGTAATGTTTCATATGTATATTAATAAGAAAAGTATCTAACTTAGAGATCTTTAGAAGCTACTCTTTCTTATTGTGAAATTTAATTTCTTTTACAGGTTGTCTCAAGCATAGCAAAGATAAAATCAAGGATAAATTCTTTAGTCCCACTTTTTATTTTCTTTCCATATTTTCCCAAGTGATGATGTTGATGTTTTGGCAAATATACTTACAAGTATTGATTTGAGTTCTTCATTTGTTTTGTGAATAACATTGACAAGTCTTACATTGAGTGGATTGTTGGCGGTACATGAATTGTTGAGATTTTGTTTTTTAGACTTATTTTGGATGGATTTTAATTCTTAGTTTTCTACATGTTGGTTGGTGCAATGATGTATAAGATTAATGTGAAAAAAAAAAAACAGATAGCGCCTAGTTGAGCTGTGCTGTAAGGAAAAAAAAAATAGAAAAAGGTGAGATAGCGCTTGATTGAGCAAGTGCTGTAAGAAAAAGAATGTGAGATAGCGCTTATATGAGTAAGTGTTATAAAAAAATGAATGTTAGATAGCGCTTTTTAGTTGGAAAGTGTCGCCCCATTTTCGAAAAGTGTAAAACTTGATTTTTCATAATTAAAGCTTCCAAGAACAAGGGCGTGAGTTTTCAATTAATTATTCAGTGAATTGATGATTATATGTGAAAAAGTCTTGATGCCTAGTGGCACATTGATTAAAGTCATAAAAGCTTAGTATGGACCAAGAGCGAAACTAACCTTGTTAATTTTAATGATATTCATGTTGATGATTATCATTAAGAAATACATTATGAGAATGGAATTATACCTTTAATTTATGTGGAGAAAGCACGTATTAGAGCAATTTAGTAATGTTACTTTACTACTTTTTGATTATTGAATCATAAGATATGACCAACAAATAACTTGTGGACACTGACTCATTCAAGTTTTGACACGACTAGCATAGATTCTTTGGTCACCGTGATATGATGGTCCATATTATAAGAAATTAACATGGACATCTTTTATTTTGAGTGAAACACAAAATGAGATAGAAATTTAATGCACAGTATAATGTCGAACTAATGTTGTTCAATTACAACCAGTGCATTCTAATGTACTAGAAGCATTACATACATTCACATCTCAATGATACATTGATTCGAACTTTTGTGTACCTACTTATAAATATTTATCAAATTTTTAAAAACTCGCCCGCAAGAGTACGGGATCGCGTGTAGGTTGGTAAGTTGAACCGAATCGTCTCTCAAGAAAAACTAGGCTCGGAAGTTTCTTTTGTGTTTGTTGTTCACGAATAAGAAATAAAAATAAAAATCTAATCTAAACACGTAAAAATAATAAATTGATTTAAACGAATAACAATAAAAATCAAGAGTTTTGAAAATAATTAAGAAATTTGGGTTCTAGAGCTTCAAATCGTTTCCACGATCTCTTGGGATAAACCCAATTGATGGTTCAAGACGATTCTAGGCTCTAGACCGGTTAGATCTAGCCAATCAATTTTATCAATATCAACATAATAATCCCAACATCATCATCACCAATCTCAATATCATACAATTCATCATCATACATGGGGGGTTTTGTTTTGTTGAAAATTAATTATTAAACTAGCAAGCATGAATTTAAAAGCATGAAAATTAATTAAACTAAATTAAACAAAACGAAAACTTACTAATTAAATTGATGAAATTGCAGCGTCTTGGTTGTAGAAATCTTGAATCTAAATTATAAAGCTAATCTAAAATTAATCTAAAGTTAGAAAACTAAATCTAAAATTTTTAAAGAGAAACTAAGAACAACTCGGCACTCGTTGGGGTTGTCAATCCCCAAGAGGCCTTAAAACCCTAGGAATAAGTTTAAAGTGTCTAACTATACCTTAGGTAACTTAAAAATTCGGATTTATGGGGTAGTATTTATAGAATTTTGAAATCTTGGGCAACAAGTCACGAAACCGACTTTCTGGGTACTTTACGGTAGCACTTTACGGTAAGTAGCTACCGTAAGCTTCTCTGTCCAGTCTTTACGGTAGTACTTATGATAAGGTAGCAGTAGGTAACCCTTATAGAAAGCTATCGTTAAGTAGTAACCGTTAAGTCTTTTTCTGCATTTCGGTCAGCGGTAACGGTTATAAGGTAACGATTATAGTAGCTAGCGGTACTAGCTATCGCTAGTTCTTCAATTCAGCACTCCTGATCGTTAACATCGTTTGTCAGTAACCGTTAAGTATTAGCAGTAACAGCTAGCGGTTAGTTGTTACCGCTAGTGTACCGTTAGCTTCAACGACAGCGGTTCCAGTAGAATAACCGCTATAAAAAACTGACAGCTTCAAATTCTTGCTATTTCTTCACTGGAAAGCTCGATCTTTGACTATCGATCATCATACATCATCTCTAATGTGCTGAACTCTTACGGGTACTTAGCTTCAAAGTGAAAAACCACAAATAATCACTTATTTGCATCAATCTAGATCAAAACATGGTAAAATAAACTAGAAGTACAAATATACGAATTCAAACTCAAACTATCCAACTTATAGCAAAAACAATAAGAAAAATAAAATAAAATACTACTAAAAATCAAGACAAATCCGTGCTGATCATACATCACTCATTTTTTCAAAACTTGTTCATTAGCAAAATTGTATGATTGAGACCTGCATATGCTAAAGATACAAAGTAAAATATTCCATTCTTATAATTGATAATTGGTGATACATGTGGACATAACCATTCAAAATGCGGATCTTTCAACTATTTTATAGTTTTGATCGATGTTTCGTCATGTATTGTCCATAAAAATGTTGCATTTGCAAAACTTGTAGCACATTTAGTATGATTGAGGACTGACCACCCTTATAAAGCACCTAAACTTATAATGCTATAGAGTTTACATCAAAAGTATTTGATGTCTATTGCATTTCAATCAAGATCAATGTAATGCATCTTGCTAACGTGCATATATAATAAGGTTTCAAAGAAGACACCGTCGAAAAGAATATAGATTTGACTAAAATAATATTTACGCGCACTCATGTATTTGTCTCCGCACAGGGTTATGCAATATTGCACGCAACTCTTACTTATTCGTTTATGAACCTCTGCTAACCAATTATTTTGCGCACCAGTTGGTAACTGGATATACCCTGATAATTCATATCTAAGCATATTTGATTACGCAGTATATGTGCCTATTGCGCCCCCACAACGCATTCATATGAGTTTCTAAAGTGGATTAAGTATTTATGTTGGATATCAATCTCCAATAGTCATCTGCTGTTTGAAACCTTTGACAGACGATCTCATTACCGCTAAAACTTTAGATTTGTCAATCTAATGAGACAGTCTTCCCGTCGTTAGGGGGAGATAAGAAAAATATATGAATTTCTAAATACGATTAAGTATTTATGTTCGATATGAATCTCCAACAGTCATCCGCTGTTTGAAACATTTGACAGACGATCTCTTTACAGCTAAAACTTTAGATTTATCACTCTAATGAGACAATCTTCCCGTCGTTAGGGGGAGATAAGAAAAAGTATTTTCTAATGAAACGACAGGAATAGTTTCACACTATATCTCATTATGATCCCCGCATTTCACAATGTAACGTGAAAGTAAAGTAAAGTGAACAATTGATCTTCAAAGTATATAAGACTCAATTTCTAAAGTGACGAGATCATATATATACTAGCTGCAAATGTGTCTGCAAGGTTAAAAGTCCCCATAAATGGCACAATGTCACCAATTAAGACATTACAACCATACTTAGTGGAGGTATGGTTGAGGTTGTGACTCCCAAAAGGAACAGGGGGAGGTCACTTGGTTCGATCAATACTCGCCCAAGGAATAAGAGGGCATGTATGACACAACTTCAATTGATCATCAATGAACATAATCTCTCTCATGAGATTATCTCTAATTATACTTATGTTCATGAATCATTACTGGAGGACGCTCCGATGTTTAATATGATTCCAAAAAGAAATATCAATGTACTATGAGAATTTATATGAGTTGATGAAAATATTTTCCACACACATTGATGATATATATACATTGTTGCTCAAGAAATCATAGAGCACGATGGTATCAAACCACGCTCTATTGAAATGTCTATAAAGAGCAAATTGACCTAATTCTAAATAATCAATCCAGGTAGAACTAAATTCACTGACAACAAGACGGGTATTTGGTCTGGTAGTGCTAACCTCACTAAGTGTAAAGCTTGTAGGACATAAATAAAATTTTGTCAGAAAGCACAATGAGAAAAATAAAGTCATGAGATGCAAATCTAAACTTGAAGTACAAAGTTTCTCACAATGTCCAGGAATTGAATATGTGTATATGTACTATTCCATAATAGATGTTATAATTTCAAAGAACTGAGAATGCAGCTTATACCTGTGTTTACATCATATCTCTATGAGGATCATAATTTAGAGATATATATGAAAGTGCCTGCTGGCCTTCATTGGCAAGGCAAGTGACTTTAAGCCACAGAGTGCATTTGCAATTAAATTGAACACTCACTTTATGGATTGAAATAATCCAGACGGATGTGGTATAACCGTCTAAGTGACTACTTGATTAGAAAAAGATAATCTATGCTCTTGCGTATTTATAAAGAAAATAAGTTTCAAATTTGCGATTATAATTGTATATGTCGATGAAAGGAACATAATATTCACTCTTAATGAAATAAGAGACATCGTTAGTTATTTGAAATTTTAATTTGAGATAATGAACCATGAAAAAATTCGGTCATATTAAGGCTTTAAACTAAAACCGAGTTTGTGGAATACTAAATTCTACAGTTTTCATATATCCAAAAGATGATTAGACAATTAAATATGGATAAATGCAATATGTTAGCACTTATATGATTGGTCAAAATGAAGATATAAGGAAAGATCAATTTCGTCAGTGGAATGATGAAGAACTGGTGGGAGCTGAAATTCCCTTCCTATGTACAATATGCGCATTATTGTACCATTATTAATACACTTGACCAAATATTACTTTTCAAAATTTTTATCTTGATTTAACTCAAGAAAGCGCAATGTCACTGTAATGAAATCAAAACGTATTTTGATACTTAAAAGAAACCATTCATGTGAGTTTATTTTTCCTATTCATAAATATAATTGGGACTGCAGATGGTCTTACAACCCCTAAAGAAAATATTGAGTTTACTTCCTAGTGTGAAACACCAAATAGTCTCGTTGATGTTGGTTACTCATTCGATCCATGTAAAAAGATCATTGTCATACGTGTGTAGTAGTTCGTGATTATCAATGATAAATGTTAATGATAATTCATATATTTGATAATAGTGGTTGGATTCTATCACCGAATAAAATGTGATAATACGAGTAATATCACTACAATTTCTGCAACCAACAACTATGCACTTTCTCAAAAATCAAGTAATTGAGGAAATGGAGACTTTCAAAGTTCTTTTGATAGATATACATAACAAATAGAGGTGTTGAATAAAAGAATAATATTTTTTTAATTTTTTTTGCCCCCTTAAAAAACACTCCCTCTCCCCTATTTTCTGTACTCCAGTGGTATTGAAATTGGAATTTGGAAACATTTTTTTCCTTTAATCTTTCAAAAGCTCGGTCTTTAGAGTTATTAAGTTACTGTAACATCAAAAATTTATGGCGGCATAAAAATTTGCTTCGCCGGAAAGGAGGGAATAGAGAGAGAATGTCAAGATTTTGGAAACCTGGAACAGAGAAGCCTCGGCTTGTGGAGGATGAAGAAGGCGGCGTTTTGTTCCTCGCCGCCTCCCAATCTTCTTCTTCTTCAGGGTGAGAATAAATAATCCTTTCCTCCCCCTTTTTCTTTTATTGTCTTGTATTTTTTTTACTGAATTAATGAAAATAGGTATGGGCATGCAAGCCTGGAGAAGCAGAGGCAGCGGCTGCCGGTTTACAAATATCGAACCGCCATTCTCTATCTAGTTGAGACCCACGCCACCACCATCGTCGTCGGAGAAACCGGCAGCGGCAAAACTACTCAGATTCCTCAGGTATACACATTTAATTACTCACAATATTCTTCTTATTGGGTACTGATTCTGGGATTTGCTGATTTTTGAATGTTATTTTGGGTAATTATTGTATTTCCTATCCTACTTGGATATTAGCTTAATCATTACATTATTCTTTTAAATCGAAATTTAGATTTAGGCATTATTTAACGAAATGTGTGTACAGTACTTAAAAGAAGCAGGCTGGGCTGAGGGCGGACGGTTGATAGCGTGCACCCAACCAAGGCGTTTGGCCGTGCAGGTATTTGTCTTTGGTACATAAAAGAAATAAATAAAAAAAAATCAAATTATATTTAAGTTAACGTTTGTGTGGTGTGAATTTTGTTCATTGACTATGATCAGAGTGTCGCATCAAGAGTTTCGGAAGAGATGGGTGTCAGATTAGGTGAAGAAGTTGGTTACACAATTCGATTCGAAGATATTACCAATCCTGTTAGTACTTACGCTTTTCTCATTTTTTGTCTCATGTATATCATATACATTTTTTTTTGATTATCACGAATGATTATTATTATATCCATTTGTGGAAATAGGAACTAACGAGGATAAAATTTCTAACTGATGGAGTGTTGCTGAGGGAAATGATGGACGATCCTCTGTTAAGCAAGTATAGGTAGGTATATGGTTCTAGAAGCTTCTATTATTAGTTCCGGTGAAAATTAAGAACTTTCTAGAATAATTCGGTTTCTATTTAGTGTGATCATGGTGGATGAAGCTCATGAACGGTCTCTTTCAACGGATATTTTGTTAGGTCTCCTGAAAAAGGTACTATTATTTTTGTATATGTTAGGTGGTGATTCTATTTCTTTAAAATACATATATTGCTCTATTATCACCTATATTTTTTTTGTAGAACTAATAATTGGTCGACAGATCCAACGACGTCGGCCTGAGCTTCGTCTTGTCATCTCATCGGCTACAATTGAAGCAAAATCAATGGCTTCTTTTTTCAATGCCAGGTTTTTTCTTGGCAATATCTTATATATTTCATCGACATTAATATTCCTTTATTTATTGAATTTCTACTAAATTCATAATTCCGTTTCCCAAAATTTATGAAATTAATTTGTTTCTAAGAAAATTTATTTCGGTTGAAATTTGTTGGATTTGAATTTTATCAGATATTTAATATATTTCTCAGATACTTAGCAATAGCAACAGATAAATAATTTATCATTTGATTTTGGAATATTTGAGCTTAAGCTTTGTAAATTTTATTAAAATTTGGCCAAAGGCGTCATGGACGAGACAATGAAGAACATGGACCAAAGAAAGAGCCTGCGATTCTGTCTGTCGAGGTACTTGATACTATGGGTCTGAGTTTTTTTTTTATATTTTTTTTGGGTGAAATTTGCCTTCATTGTTGGTATTTAAAATATTTATAAGAAAACCCCGAACGTTCAGGGTAGAGGATTCAACGTGGAAATTTGTTACGTTGAGGAGCCTGTTTCCGATTATATCCGAGCTGCAGTCTCAACTGTAATTTCTATAAATGATGAGGTACGGAAAATTCTATTTTATTTAACTTTATTGCACTAATTTATATTATTTTGAATGAGATTTTGATGTTTATCCTTTTAGGAGCCGATGGGTGATATTCTTGTATTTCTTACCGGTCAAGATGATATTGATGCTGCAATACAGTTACTTACAGAAGACTCTGATAGCAGAAAGAAGGGTAATTTAAAAAGCCCGATTGTTCAAAGAGTTTCACAAAGTTTTATCTGTGCAGCTGAGGGCATCATCAAGTTTTAATTAAAATAATTTATTCGAAAGCATTTTAAAAAGTTTTTATTACTGCACTGTCTTCATCCTGCTCTTATGTTTCTCTTTTGTTCGCTTTCAGGATTGATTGTCTTGCCTCTGTATTCTGGACTGACTCGTGCGGATCAGGTTATTGATTTTTCTTTTTGTCCTCTTCAAGAGAAACAATCAAATCCCTTACGCTAATATTTTTCTTGCTGACAAAAACCCATGTCAAACCGCCTAACAGAATCTGTTAGGCAGGGCCCTAATATTAGTTTCAGTCTTCGTTTTAGTTTTTTAGGGCTTTCTTTTGTTTTCTTATCTAGTTTAGTTTTCTTAGCATTTTCCAGTTTTTTAGGGTCTTTACTTTTTTTTAAAAGTTTGTAGGTTCCTTTTTTTATAGTTATTTTAGTATTTTAGGGCATTCTATATATATATATATATATATATATATATATATATATATATACTTATTATTTTTGATATTTAGTTGTAGGGACCTGCCTATGGAGCGTGTCTCTTTTCTTGATTTACTAGAATTGCATGTAACATCTTTTTTTTTTCTTTTCTTTTTAGGATCTTGTGTTTTCTCCAACTCCTCGTGGGAAGAGAAAAGTAATAATATCAACAAATATTGCAGAGACATCATTGACATTGGAGGTAAAAATCTCAAATGGACACTAATAGGCTTATTAGCAGCTGATCTTTGTTTCTTAACACTATTTAATCAATTTTCATCCCAGGGCGTTGTCTATGTTGTTGACTGTGGTTTCTCGAAGCAAGTTTTTTATAATCCGGTACTTGTTTCTCTTGTTTTCAGTCCTTTTCTTGTTTTATGATGAATTTAATAAAACTTTTAAAGTCACGACGTGAGAGTTGAAAGCTATGTTGACGACTTTGCAACAGGTGGCCGATATTGAAAATTTGGTCGTGGCCCCAATTTCTAAGGCTTCTGCTCGACAAAGAGCTGGTAGGGCTGGAAGAGTACGGCCAGGAAAGTGTTACAGGTGCTTGATAAATCAAAATATATTTTTTCTTTTTTTATTCTTTTATTTATTATTATTATTATTTATTAATTTGTTTATTTATTTTTTACCCTAAAACAGGCT
Source organism: Phtheirospermum japonicum (assembly GCA_014905375.1). Lineage (NCBI taxonomy): Eukaryota > Viridiplantae > Streptophyta > Magnoliopsida > Lamiales > Orobanchaceae > Phtheirospermum > Phtheirospermum japonicum. Next base: position 163,381 of record BMAC01001049.1, on the reverse strand, counting down.
CTATACAGAAGAATATTATATGAATGAGATGCCTGCTGATGGTATTCCTGAGATGCAGAGGTCAAACCTTGTTTCCTGTGTGATTCAGGTATGTTACAAGTAAGTTTTTTTTTTCCCGATGATACTATTTATTTATTTGTATTTTCTCGTGATAGTTAAAAGCGCTAGGGATAGACAATATTTTGGGCTTCGATTGGCCATCATCACCGTCTCCTGAAGCACTGATCAGAGCACTTGAAGTGTTATATTCTCTTGGAGTTATCGATGACGATGCGAAGCTTACGTCACCTGCTGGATTCCAAGTTGCAGAAATTCCATTAGTATGTCACTTTTGCTCAAATCATTTATTTATATGTCTCTTGTCCGAGGTGGACATGAGGGGGGAGAGCAATAAAAAAAATAACAATTCTGAAAATTTTAAAATTAAAATTGATGTTAGAGAGAGGAATAATTTATAGAACATACTCGTTCCCCTCACTAATTATTGTTAATTGTTTTATTAGGGATAATTACAAAAAAGTACCATTGAAGAACATTGCAAAAATTATCCCTTGTGTTTGAGTCAGTGTTAAAATTAAAGGGCTAACTTGAATATTTTTATAAATGTGAAGTTTTTTCTTTCTTTTTTAATAAAAATGTTTTTTGCTTATGAGGGGATAAATGCCGGACAAATAAAATCTTAGGGGTGTTTTTTGTAATTCTGGAAGTTTTTATTTCTCTAAATTAGATCAAAACCTCAAGGGGCACTTTTTGTATATCCCTATTATACTATAGATAGTTCGTTTTTATAATTCCAAATATTTGAAATCTGTGATATTTATTTCATTTCAATCAACTCTACTCCTTTATAGGAACCAATGCTTTCCAAAATGATTTTAGCTTCTAATGATTATGGCTGTTCTGAGGAAATCATCACTATTGCTGCTGTGCTGTCCGTGCAGGTTAATAATCTCTCCATAGCAACTTTTCTTACAATCAAACACTTGTACTTTTCTCGTCTCTTTATTTCGTTTTCCCTTTTTATGCAGTCTATCTGGTTTTCTGTTAGAGGAGCGCAAAAGGAATCGGATGAAGCTAAGTTGAGATTTGCTGCTGCTGAGGTGATTATGTTAGAATTTTTAAGGAACCTTTTAGAAAGAATCTATTAATATTCAGTCTAAGATTTTATAAATTCGTAAACATACAACATATTTTGCTGTTTGCAGGGGGATCATGTTACTTTCTTAAACGTGTATAAAGGATTTATCGGGTCTGGTAAATCTTCAAACTGGTGTCACAAGAACCATGTAAACTATCATGCCATGGTTAGTATCTTAAAATCTGCAGCTATGTATTTTCAAGTTTCCAATTTTTTTTTTTAATATCCATTTTGGTTTCATTGCAGAAAAAAGTTGATGAAATCCGACAGCAGCTGAGAAGGAATTGCGCAACGTTTAGGAATCGCCCTTAAATCTTGCGAAGGTGATACGCAGGTAAGTAGAATTTTTTTGATATATTTCTTAAACTTTTTTGATCTTTATTTTTATTATATTTATTATCTATTTCAGGTAGTGAGGAAGGCAGTTACTGCTGGATTTTTCGCTAATGCTTGTCGTTTAGAAGTAAGTATTTTATTTTATTTCTCTGCAAAGTATATTTTTGGTATCTCTCTATTGAAAACCAAACTAGTATAATCGAAAATAATTTCGGCTTTTCTGCTTCATTTGATTGTTATATGTTGTTTATCTTCTTGAAAAGGCATTCAGTCATAACGGGTTATACAAGGACTATGAGAAGCTCCCAAGAAGTTTTATTATCCACCCTTCTTCAGTATTATTCAGGTACGTTAAGATTATATATATTGGGAATCTTATTAAATTTGAAGTGTGATATTTCCTCTTAATTTTTTTTATTTTTTTTTGTACGTTGCCAGAGTTAATCCGAAATGGGTAATCTTCCACTTATTGTCTCCCACCGATCGTCAGTACATGCGCAATGTCATCTCTATTGACCCCTCTTGGCTAAGAGAGGTGGCTCCACAGTTTTTACCAGCAACAGCCGATCAATCCTAGGACCTCTTTGATTAGAGTATAAATACCCCTATTGAATGTTCATTAAGTGTGCGGTTCAAAACTCATCCTAATCATTTTTGCCGGCGTCAACTTAGCAAATCAATATCAGCTATTGGACTGTTTGAGTCATTTGATTCTTTTTAAGTTTTAAAAAAAAAAAATCTAAGATGGTTTGTGGGTGGATGGAAAAATGGTGCAAATTCATGATTCTCTTGGTCTGCTTCTACTTTGGCTTTTACACAAAAAATAAGCACTTTTACAACTTCTTCACCAAATACTGTCGTTTTAACTCCAGATCATTTTTCAAGCTTCTAGTTTCTGATTGTCATCTATTAATCCACTTCTTTCAAACGCATTGGATAAGTTTTGAAGATGATAAATGTGAGAGAAAGCAATCTTGCCATGTTATGAACATTTAAACCTGCCGCATTCTTGGTCACTATCGGTTGCATGTAGTGTCTGATTGATTATTTTATGACTTGCTTAGTACAATTTCCAAATCTTAACTTCACGAAAATTTGGAATTGCCAATGAGTTTCTTTGAACACGTTTGTTTGTGTTTTTTCTTTTTCTTTTTCTTTTACCTGTTGGTTGACTTGTACATCACAGCTGGAAATGATATAACCATGTTATCGAGTCGAAGTAACTTAAATTTTTTCGTGTGCTCAAGGTAATTAATCTGGTCAGACGGAACAATTGACACTGTTTTTAGGAAACTCCGAAGCAGCCGCTAATTAGGACGAGTTAGTCTAACCACACTTTTCATTCGAAAAGACCTTTGGTTGTCTCACAAAGGAACCGTCAGGCCGTCATATTACCTTTAGAAAGTTTCCTTGCACATTCATCGAAATAATATATGATCATGGCCGCTGGCCGATAGATATACTAAAATAAATATAGGTCCCCGCTCAGTTTGGGACTTGTTGAAAGAAAGTGTTTAAAATTTATTTAATTTCAATAAAAATTTTTTAACTGTTTTGTAAAAATTAAAAATAAGCTCCTCATAATTTATTCTACTTAATAAGTTCTTATTCAAAAAAATAATAATAATAAAATTCAAATCGTAGTTTTTTTAATAATTCTTACTTTATTGGAAATCTTTTTTTTATTCTTTTATATTGTAAAAATATTTTATTTATAAACTAATATATTATTTTATATTTTACGAAAATATTTTTATTAGTCATAATTAAAGTTTTATTTATTATTATAATTATTTTTTTAATTATTTTTCATGTATTTATTTATTTTTTGAAAAAATATTTTGGGAAGTCTTTATTAATTATTATAATTTTTTTTATATTTATTTTTTTATGTATAATATTTTATATTTTTCAATCATGTTCTATATTGATAAATTAACTTTCAAACAGCTACTTTAATCAACTAATTTACTAAATACTAAATTAAAATTCGCTATCAGTTATTAGCTATCCGCTACCAACTATCAGTCTTCGGCTATCAACTGTTTAAATCAACTCAACCAATAATGTATCGTTCTAAATGGGCCGAGTTAGAAAATGGACCATATTACCCCTAGCTTATCATCAAAATAGAAAACTTAATCACGTCTGTGGCGTTGACTTTCGCTGAGTTGAGTCTCATTAAAATATTGGCAACTTGATCAAAGATTCAATATTCAAGGTTTCAAAATGGGGTTAGTTAAGAATCTTTTTTACCGTGGGGTTGGGTAAGAATCTTTTTTACCAATTTGTTGGAAGCTAAGGAATTCTCATTTGTGTGTGTGTGTGTTTTAACGACACGTTGACTGAAAATTTAAACTTTCTGAAATTTCTTGTCCTATCTCAATAATAATAATAATAAGTCGAGTGTTTTTCACATGCCCCGGCGGCTAATATAATCCGTCCAATAATATTATTTGTCTGAACAAGTCTTACAATTAAATACATTGTCTACAATAACCAACCAAGCACATATATATATGTACACATTTCTGCTAATCCGTTATTCATACCATCATCTCTATAAAATTGGAGGACAAAAAAAAAAAAAAAAAAAAAAAAATCTCCATAATATCATCACGGCTATATATGAAGATGAAGAAACAAAGCGTTATTTGTCTGCTTCTTCTTCTCTTGAGTCAACTAGCCTATAGCCGTTCGATTAGAAATGACGTTGATACGATGATATCCGACGGTTTAGATCCCGAGAGCAAGTCACCTTTTCTCGAATGGGGTTTATCGGCTAACACCGAGACGTGTGAGCCGATATACGGGTTTTTGCCATGCTCGACCAATGTTTGGGGGTTGCTTTTTCTGATTGTGGTGTATGAGATTTTACTTTCTATCGGAGGAAAGTATGTTGCAACCGGGTCGGAGTTGTTTTTCCAAATAACTGGGCCTGGAGTATTTGGGGCCAGCTTGTTTCAGTTTCTTGGCACAATCCCACAAATTGTCTTGGTTCTTGGTGAGTTTTTTTTAACAAAAATTATGTTATGATTATGATACTAATTCTTTCTAGGATTTGATATTTTTTTAAGGATAATTGCATATGAAATTTGACATAATTACCTATCTTTCGAAATTACCAACACGAGTACGTTTAGATTGATAATCTTTTTCATATTAAATGTGATATATTTCCCTTTTTTAAAATTCTATCCCTATTAAAATCCTAACAAATCTCATAGTTTCCAATTTACAACGAATGCGTGATTTAAGAGATTGTGAGGATTTACTCAAGTAGTCGGAATATTTAATTCTGTTATTTGAATTAAAAAATCATTTAATTAGAAAAGGATGGAGTATATTACTAATAACTAGTAATATAGAAAGGAATATAAATAGGGTCTTTGTAACTTTGAAATTATAGTTGAGTTATTTCTTGTAATTAGATTGAATCTAAAGAGTTATTATCATTATTATTATTTTTAATAAAAATAATGCTTGCTAGATGTTAAGGTGAAGAAAGATTCTCTCAACATGTGTTTGGTTTAATGCGGAAAATATTGCTTTAATTTAACGAAACTTTTTTTTCTTAATTTTTATTTCTGTATTAAACATGAAGGGTACTTCTGGGAAATTACTATATTTAAACATAGTTGTGAATAGAAGATTGCACGATATTGAAAAGTCGTAGTTGACCATTCTTTAGATACATATGCAAAAATAAATAACTAATTAATTATAATTAAATAAAGTACTTGTGACTTGATTTGATTGGTTTACGTTTAAAATAGTCATATATTGCTAGCTGGAATAATATCTCAAAATATCTATCCAACGTATTGAAAACCTATCTTCCACAAGTGGAGATAGAAAAAACATAGGAAATAAGAAAAAAAAAATGGCCAAGAAAATGAGAATTTGAAAAAAATAAAATAAAAAAAATGTAGCCATTGTTAATAAAACAAGCACCAAGTTGTCGAGGAAGAGTAAGACAATATATATGAATATATGAAAGATGCCCCACGTGATTGCACCGGAAATAATTGCAATTTTGGTCACTTAACTATGAGACTTTTGCAATTCGGTCCGAGTTCAAATTTATTTTGGCACCACTAATGCATGGTTTCTAGTTCAAGCATAACTTGCACTCATGATTCCAATTAACGAAATTCTTGGACGTCACTGCAAATAATCCGATCACATGCAATTAATAATTATACATTTTTTTAAAAATTAAATTTAGTATCCGCCCTTTCGGGCTCGTTGGAGGCCGCTCAACAACGGACCACGCTCGGGATGGGTTTGGTAGCTGGAACAACAGTTATGCTCCTAACATTGATTTGGGGCATTTCTATCGTCGTCGGAAGCTATGATCTCTCCGAGGCTAATGCTAACGACGAACCTGGAACCCAGAAAAAAACTCCAAAAGGTGCTTATTAATTAAGTAATTAATTAATATTCTTGACTAATTGCATGGATGTTATGTTAATCTTGAAAAAAAGACACTGAATTTGCTTTGTTTTTAATTAGTAGGTTATGGTGTCGTTACGGATGCTGAAACGAGCTACACTGCACGCTTAATGTTGATAACATTGGTTCCATTTCTCATACTTTTGCTAGCGAAAATATTCGATTCGTCGTCAGGGAGACGAGTGATTATTCTTATTGCTCTCATCGTCACCGTCCTTTTGCTTATCGCTTACATCTTCTATCAGGTAACTTAATTGTAGGTAAAATTGTTGTCGGTAAATTGGCTGACCGTAAATATTTACCAACAAAATCTGAATCTGTCGGTACAGATATTCCAGCCATGGGTTCAGAACAGGAGATTTGAATATTTGATGAATAAATATGCAAAAGACAAGCTTCTGAGAGTCTTGTCGAGAAACGGCAAACCCGATACTCAAAAAATACAACAGTATAAATTTTTTATTTTACCTCATTTTTTTTTATTTACAACTTGTTACACACTTAATTCAAAATCCTCATTTCTCCTTTGGATTTTACTTCATTAACAGGTTGTTTAGTAAAATCGACAAGGACAAAAGTTTATCCGTGTCGCCATTGGAGCTTCGGGTTTTGCTCCTAGGGGTTAAAATAGACGACGATGATTTGAGCACGGAAAGGGATGTCGAAAACATCTTGGCATCTTTTGATGTGTCGGGAGATGGACGCATCAACCAGGACGAGTTTGTTAGAGGCATGACGAAACTAGCTTCCGATTTGTCCGATCAAACTCCCGATCGCATTAAATTCAACGGAGGTAGCAATTCGAACGAGGTAAATAACTAGCTGATGTCATCATATATTATATAAACTTTTTCTAAATATTACAAGTAGCCTCAACTTTTTGTCAGAGTATGTTAGAAAACTGATATCGTCGACTCGATAAAATCGAATTTGCAGAGTCGGTTAGAGCAGGGATTGTTGGCGAAGAGGACGAGAGCAAGCCGAAGGGCTAGTAGTAATTCTTGGTTGAATTACTTGAAGGCATTTATGTTTGTGATATTTGGCACGGTCATGTTGTGCGCGCTTTCGGAACCTTTGATCAAAAGTGTCGTGGGTTTTGCGCAAGCTGCGAACATGTCCTCGTTTTGTGTCTCGTATTTGGCTATACCGTTCGCGATGAACTATGGAGCTGCAGTTCAGTCGATCGCCTCCGCCAGGCAAAAGACGCAAAAATCCATTTCTTTGACACTTTCTGCGGTATGTTTAGTGCATTTCGCTTCGAACAACATAATTAAAGAATTAAATATTTTGACTAATACACTCTGGATTAAATCCCCACAATCTCTTAACTTATGGTAATTAGATATGAAAATAAAGTCAAACATTAATGGTAAATTGGAAAATAAGAGACTTTTTGGGATTTATATGACTGTTTATTATTTGGCAGCTGTATGGTGGCGTTTACATGAACAACATAATAGGCTTGATAGTGTTTTTGGCGCCAAGTTTTGCAAGGCATTTGTGGGCAGATGTGTTTGCTGAAATTGTGGTGGTTTTGATAATCTGCATCATGATGGCGTTGCTTACGAGCCTCCGCACCACATTCACTCGCCTCACCGGTTATCTTGTGCTGCTGTTGTACCCGATTTCGCTCGCACTAGTTTATCTACTTACTTCTGTTCTATGAAGGGCTTAATTAAGAAATTAGCTATTAATTACATTATTCTTATGCTGCTGTGTTCATATGTTTTGCAAGTCCTAATACAATTTACATTTGTATAGTGTTAAAGACAAATTATTATTTAAGTAATACATTTATTTTTTTTTTTTTTTTTTTGACAATGCAAATTAAAACAGAAGAACATGAAAGGTAAGATGTTATATTGGGCATTCAAATAGTATAATAAAGATAAACCTTTAAGTAAAAATCTACTATTGATTATATTTTACATGTCTACAAACATCGTTATATTGATTCTTTACATCATCACATATTTCATCTATGAGATGGATAGCCGAAATATATCACATTAATTTACAAAACGCACCCAACCAAAATTAGTTATAAAAAACTCAGCTAACTTTCAAAATTTCAAAAACTACCCCTGAGATTGTTGGTCCAAACATAGACACAACTGCATCATATTTTTTTTTGCAAATGATAGTTTATGGCTTGTTTGCCATCTTGCCCGTGAGAGGGCCGATGATTGAATCACTTTTATAAAACATTAGCAAATAAGTGATTCAGTCGACTTATTTATCATTGCTCATGATAGATATAAAACACTAGCAAATCATGAGCAATGATACATATAAAAGCACAGAGCATAATGCTCTATGCTTTTATACGTATCATTGCTCATGATTTGTAGAGCATCCCCAATATTGACAATTAATGCACCTTTTATAGGTGCGACGTGTACCCATTGGTCTCCTTGAGGTCGTGCATAAAGCCCGCCTATGTCATCTTGCAGGAGGGGAGTGATTGATGACACGTCAGAATGTCGACCGGAGCCGACTTCAAGGTAAGGACCTGGACCGTTCTTTTTTCTCATCAATTTTCTTCAATTTGATTCTATTTATCAACCGAAGCACTCAAGCTACTCTTCAAGACCACATCATCTTCTTCCTGACTGATCCAAGTGTAATGGCTGGTTTTGAAATTCGAATATTACAAGTTATTGAGAAAGTTACAAGCTTAATTTTAGACCCAATATGTTGTGACTAACTAACTACATGTCGTAAATGGTAAAGATGCAATAAGCTCCATTAATTGGTCAGCTAAATATTATATGTAAAATTAAAAAAGAAGAGGGTACCTGTAAGAGTAACAAATATTGTCTAGAACCTTTGAGGATGGAAAAGGACTCGTGCTTCCTTTCTTTGATTCCTCTCCTAAACAACATTGAGAATTGGACCCACCAACTGTTTGACGATCGCTGAGAGTGCTTATCATCCAATTTAGATTTTTTCGTAAAAATTAATGTTATTTTTATGGCCCAAGTCCCTATATATATTATTTCCCCGGCCTATTTTGCAGCCCAGTTGCTGGTTGCCCAAAGGCCACGACCCAACTCTACCGGGTCGGGCAAACCGGACCCGTCCAGGTCTTAATCCTGGCCGCTCATTTTAGGTCTTTAATCTGGGCCACTCATCACCTCCTTATAACCCCTCACCCGAAACCCTAATTCATTCAAACCCTCTTGTGCTCTCTCTCTCTTCGGCTGTTTGTCCTCCTCTCTCCCGATCTTTGGTCTTCACCCTTCTCGTCCTTTTTTCCCCCCTCGCCGGAAAATCGAAACTTGCTAGTGGAGATAACGTGATCCTTTGTGAGAGTGAGGTTCTGGGTGAGAGTGTTGCTAGGGTTCGGGTCTAGGGGTTAAGGTCAACGGGTCCGGTGCACCGCCTTGGGTCGCCATCCGAGGGTACCAGCGGCTGCCAGCGGCGGTTGAGGAAATACGGGAGCCGGTTTACTGTGGTGTTTGAAAGGGGCCCGAATTTGTGGAGATCTGAGCCGGTTCTCAGATCTACGGCCTGTCTCGTTCCGGCGACCGACGAGAAAGGGGGTTTTCTCGTTATAACTTATAGCAGTCATTGTTTCTCTTTCGTTTCTCTATTTCCGTCTTCTATTGATTTCCTTTATCTCGTGTTTCAGGTGGCGGCCGGAGCACTGCTGAAATTTGGAGTGAAGACGAAAGGCCCATTGTTCCTGCCGCCGTGTCGTGGGCTGGAGCAAGCTGCTGCGTGCGGGCTGTTCAACCGGGCCTGAAAGGAAGACAGAGGGAAGAAAGGCTAACTACGGACAGAGTTGATCACTGTCCGGGCCTCGAACAAGCTCGACGAATAAATTAAAAAAGGTCGAAACTGCCCCTTGGCGTTCCGCTGCGCTCAAAAACGATCAGCCATGAGTCGTTTGACGGTCGGCTACGCACCCAACAATTAAAAATAAGTTTGAATGACTAATTTCTCAAATATGTTTTTAGGTATATACTAATTTGAAAGATTAATATAGGATTCACATTATAATATTAGTAAGATATTAGATCGAAGGTCCTATATTTAATAGAGATAATTTTAAAATTGTAATATTTTAAGTAGATTTTGATAATAGTAAATGTTTTGATGTGAAAAATAAAAACTTGAAAATAATAATTTCCAATGGAATAATCATAAACAAATGTGATTCTAGTTTAATAGTTAAAAATAAAAAAAAAGTGATTTAAAAACGCATCTGACCATAATATTTACAAACTTCATCAACCTATGGTTGCATGTTCTTGAAAACGGGGATTTTAACATTAAGCTACACAATATGATACCAAATTGAAGGAGATAAAAAGGAAAAAATCCCATATTTTTCTCCTTTTTCTTCTCTCTATTTATCTCCGCGGAGAATGAATGGTCACCCACATGGGATGGGGTGGTTGTAAATTGTAATGCATGCCTTCTTAACGACTAATCTACTTCTAAAAAAAATAGAGAAAAAGTAAGAAACAGATAACGTGCTGTTTTTTTTTATTGATGACACATGCACTATTTGTGAAATGTGATAAAGTTGATTTCTCCAACTTGAGAAGGTTGAAGTCCGAAACTTTTATTGATTGTGCCTGGTTTTGGACATTTGGCCTTACCAATTTTTTTTCTTTCAACCATGTGCAATGCATCCACTCAAAGGCAGGTCTTAACTCTTAGAGACTAATTCATATACAAGTTTATTAAAATCGGTTTTCACTACAATAAATGGTGAATAATATAGAGATTTGGAACTATGAAAAATCCATATTACAATCTCTTAATCAAGGAAAAAGATAAATCTTCAGATATCAAATCACGTGATTTATTCTTCAGTCCTTTATTAGGAAAAGAGAAAACTTGAGATGATTCAAATTAATCAAAATTAATGAATACGTATTAGGAAGATGTTCGAGGAAACAAGAAATTGGGATAGACAACTCAATAAAATCAATGTATTTTATGTTAGTGATGAGAAAAATCCTTTCGACTATTGAATTTTATATTTTGAATATGTTATACGATTATTGTTCATGTTGTCGGTATTTTGAATTCGTTCGCAAAATTTGTTTAAGACATCATGTAAATGGTTTTAAGTATTATTTGATTTATTATTATTAATATGTGATTCCTTCCTTTCCCCACCAATTTTCGGAATTTAATTTTTTTTAAATAAATCTTAAGATTTATGATTTAATTTAACCAACTTTCGGCCCATTCGATCCAAAAAAAAAAAAAA
>BMAC01001049.1:117844-152197 GCA_014905375.1 Phtheirospermum japonicum | reverse complement strand
TTTAAGTAGATTTTGATAATAGTAAATGTTTTGATGTGAAAAATAAAAACTTGAAAATAATAATTTCCAATGGAATAATCATAAACAAATGTGATTCTAGTTTAATAGTTAAAAATAAAAAAAAAGTGATTTAAAAAACGCATCTGACCATAATATTTACAAACTTCATCAACCTATGGTTGCATGTTCTTGAAAACGGGGATTTTAACATTAAGCTACACAATATGATACCAAATTGAAGGAGATAAAAAGGAAAAAATCCCATATTTTTCTCCTTTTTCTTCTCTCTATTTATCTCCGCGGAGAATGAATGGTCACCCACATGGGATTGGGGTGGTTTGTAAATTGTAATGCATGCCTTCTTAACGACTAATCTACTTCTAAAAAAAATAGAGAAAAAGTAAGAAACAGATAACGTGCTGTTTTTTTTTATTGATGACACATGCACTATTTGTGAAATGTGATAAAGTTGATTTCTCCAACTTGAGAAGGTTGAAGTCCGAAAACTTTTATTGATTGTGCCTGGTTTTGGACATTTGGCCTTACCAATTTTTTTTTCTTTCAACCATGTGCAATGCATCCACTCAAAGGCAGGTCTTAACTCTTAGAGACTAATTCATATACAAGTTTATTAAAATCGGTTTTTTTTTTTTTTTTTTGGATCGAATGGGCCGAAAGTTGGTTAAATTAAATCATAAATCTTAAGATTTATTTAAAAAAAATTAAATTCCGAAAATTGGTGGGGAAAGGAAGGAATCACATATTAATAATAATAAATCAAATAATACTTAAAACCATTTACATGATGTCTTAAACAAATTTTGCGAACGAATTCAAAATACCGACAACATGAACAATAATCGTATAACATATTCAAAATATAAAATTCAATAGTCGAAAGGATTTTTCTCATCACTAACATAAAATACATTGATTTTATTGAGTTGTCTATCCCAATTTCTTGTTTCCTCGAACATCTTCCTAATACGTATTCATTAATTTTGATTAATTTGAATCATCTCAAGTTTTCTCTTTTCCTAATAAAGGACTGAAGAATAAATCACGTGATTTGATATCTGAAGATTTATCTTTTTCCTTGATTAAGAGATTGTAATATGGATTTTTCATAGTTCCAAATCTCTATATTATTCACCATTTATTGTAGTGGCCCACACACGCACTTTTGCAAGACTTGAGTTTGAGAGAACATTGGATACGACTAGAAGCTTAAAAAAAAATCAAAATATGAAGAGTATTGTCAAAGCACGCTACAAAAGGTACACTACAAAAAAACCAGCGAACGCTGACGGGCTCAATATTCTGACGGAATACTGACAGGTTCAAAAATACCCGTCAGTGACTCGTCAACAGCCTTCCAGCATTGTGTATAACCCATTACTTGGCACGGGTGCTGGCTGCCGAGTTTTGTTGTCGAGTTTTACTCGTCAGGAATATTAAAAAAATAAATAAAAAATAATTTTTTTTTTCTTTCTTTTTCCTTTTTTCAAAGACAGCGACAGAGTTGGAGACGTGTGGGTTATATGATTAGGTATTTTTTTTTAATATTGCTGACGGGTTTTGGCCGTCAGCATATTTTTTATTTATTTTTTTAATATTCCTGACGAGTAAAACTCGACAACAAAACTCGGCAGCCAGCACCCGTGAGAGCCCGTCCACTCACACCCATCCACCGCTGCATCCGACCACCATCCATCGAGCCCGTCCACTCGCCGTCTCCACCATCTACCACCAGCCATTCGACCGCCAGCCACCGCCGTCTCCACCACCTACTCCGTTTCCAGCGGACGTCACCAACCTCCAGTACGCTTTTCTTAATTTATTTTATTTTTATTTATTTAATATATTAAATTATTGATTAATTAGGATTTAATTAATTATTTAGGGCTGAATTATTGAATTTAGGGGGTAATTATATGATAAGAGTTTAATTTAGGGATTAATTAGGATTTAATTAATAATTTAGGGCTGAATTATGTAATTTATGGGGTAATTATAAAAATAGAGTTTAATTTAGGGTTTAATTTATAATTAGAGTTTAGTTAGGGTTTGGAGGTCGTCTAGGGTTCGATTAAGTATAATTGACTTTAATTAGGGGTTAATGACCTAATTAGGATTCAATTATGTAGCTGTGATTAAAGTACGTGTTATTTATGTAAGTATGATTGAATTATGAGTTGATTACGTAATAAGATTCAATTAGGGGTTAATTATATATTTAATATTAAGTTAGGGGTTCATTATTCAAATAGGGGTTATTTATGTAATTATGATTAAATTATTTTGGTTTATAAGTTATTATAGTTTAAAATGTACGTGGTGATCGACAAGTGAATGTTGTGGTTAATTAGTATTTATGTTATTATCTGTGATTAATATATACATGTTGTGATTGGTTGGTTTATATGTCGATGATGACGTGGTGTACGGGTCGACCGGGAAATTTTTGTCCCCAATTACGGATTTTTTTTAAGTGTGATGGTGGTTTTAAAAAGTGCGTGGTGGGGGTTTCAATATGCCGTGGTAATCTGTAAGTGAATATTCAATTTAACTAATATTTATATTATATGACCTGTGATTAATATATATATATATATATATATATATATATAGGATTAGGTTAAAATGAGAACCATGTTCGTATATGTGAACCTATGGTCAATTATGTGCCTTAGATCTAATTAAATGGATGGATCAGATTTTTTGTATATTTCCTTATTTAATTAAAATCATTAGGATTGTATAATAAAAGCACTACTGGTGTATATAACTGAAAATATTAATAAAGCACTGTGACTGTATAATAAAAACACTGCTGGTATATAATAAAAGCACCAGTTCGCAGGTTCGCATATAATGACATGATTCCATTTGAACCCACCCCTATATATATATGTATGTATGTATGTATGTATGTATGTATGTATGTATGTATGTATGTATGTATGTATGTATGCATGCATGCAAGCATGTATGTATGTGTGTGTGTGTTTGTGTTACATAAGTGATAATGTGGTGTACGGTGCCGGCCGGGAGGTTTTGTCCCTCCAATACCGAAACTTAGAATTTACTCTAGGATCAATTATATATTTATTTTCTACACTCAAACACTTACCTTAGACCCGTTTGGGATTTACTATTAAATAGAGAGTTTGATACTAAATTCTGAATTGTCCACTTATTTGGACAGTTTGAGAATGTGATTGTAATATATTTGTACTTAGAGAACTAAGGGGAGGTGCTACCAAAGTTTTTAGGTTCTCAAAATGCATATTAAGATAATTTTATTACTGAACATTACATTCTTCAATGGGATATGACACTTACCAAAAAACTCAATCTTTTTTATAGGCACCCTCATAGCGCTCACTTATATATAACTCGATCATCTATATTATTAATCATAATTAGGATATTATAGGATGAGATCTGACTATAGCGGGATGTACAAACATAGGGTGGACGGTTACCTGTCCAACGCGTTCGTAGAAGGAGTGGAGAGTTTCATACAATTTGCACTCACCCATGGAGCAATGAAGGACGGGGAAAATTCAAGTGTCCTTGTCGTCATATTTAATGCAGGAATTACAGTTACTACGATGAAAGTGAGATCAAATTTTATCTCGTTAAAAATGGATTCTTATCAGATTACTACATCCAGATATTCCATATTAAAATAAATCTTGATTCCATGCATCGTGTCGACCCTGAGATTCACGTTGGAGGATCATCTTACGCCGCTCCCGAAGAATCCTCAAATGGTTACATCTATATGGTTCATGATGCATCTGGTCCAAAATTTGTATTGAGCTCTAATGTAGAAGAACCGCCAAATTCTGAGGCCCTGAAGTTCTACGATATGTTGAGTGCTGGAAATCAACCTTTGTATCCCAAATGTGAGAAACATTTTTAGTTGTCTCTAGTTGCCTGTGTCATAAATATGAAGGCAGAAAATCGCTTGTCCTAGAGGTGTTATGATCAAGTACTCGATTAAATTAGTTGTGCCAATAAATAATCATATACCTGATGACTTCTACAAGAGCAGGAAGTTATTGAGGGGCATGGGCCTACCGGTCGAGAAGATCGATTGTTGTCTGAACAATTGTATGATCTATTGGAGATACGATTCTGATTTGACCAGTTGCAAATTTTGCAACTGATAGGCGAAAAACTGTACGATAATTAATGGTTTAATTCCTATGTCTTTATGTGCTTAATATTCTCATATATGTTTATTTCTCGCATATTTAATATTACGAGTGGAGGAGCACCAATTGTATATTTCTTCTCTATTTTGCAGTACTTGGTGCCATATTAAGTAAATGACGTTCCACAAGGAAGTTGAGAGACGAGGATCAACGAAAGAAAGCATGCAAATCAGGAGGATGCATCGATGGCTCGTGTCGATGCTGAGGATGTTTCGCATCGATCGACGCGATGGGCGGCAATTCATCTCTGTCGCGTCGATCATGCGCGCGTCGGTCGACGCTCAGTCGACGAGAAGCTGCAGTAGCGTCGATTCAAGGTCCGTCGGTCGACGCACTGGCGACGGGAACTCTCTGTTGCGACGATTGAAGGTGCGTCGGTCGACGCACATGCGGGACGATGCGGGCGGGTGGTGCGCGTCGACGCTGCAGGTTGGCACGCGTCGGTCGACGCCTGGTCGATGCCTACGCGGCTGAGTTATTTTAGGAAGAAACTTGCGCGGAAAGAAAGAAGAATCCTATATAAACCCGACCTAATCCCGTCCCAAACACACACATAACATATCCTAGGGTTCTAAGGAGTTCCATAGAGGTCCCAAGTCATCCCAATTCATCCATACACAAGAGAACTTGAAGATTGAAGATCAAGACGCAAGATTCAAGTTCTACCCGTCGTTTGTCCTATTTTCTCAAGGATTATGTTTGTTTATCTGAACCTTTTCTTTTATCTTATTAACTCCATGAGTGAGTAAACTTATTATCTATTTCTAGGGATGCTGATACCCTCGTGAAACTATGTTCTAATTGATTTATGCAATATTATCTTTCGTTCTCCATATGCGATTGTTTGTGTTGTTCTACTCTTAATTTATGATTGCTTAATTCTTAATTTGGCTTGATCACCTAGATTAGGGATTGGTTATCTATTACTAGAAATAGGATTGCTTCCCGTGTAATTATCGTAATCTCTATTTCATTGGTAGCAACTAATGATTATGCATCGTTAGGGATAACACAACATAAGTTAAATAAACCGAGGTTATGTGTTTATTTCTTAAATTAACCTATTTGCCTGGGTTTTAATGCTATTGTTGGATTAGATCTAGAGAGCTTATTCTAGTTTTTTCAATAATTAGAATCAATTAAAGAGCTTATTTTAATTGAGTAAAGGGCAAATACGAGTAGCAGAGCTTATTGCTACTTAGGGTTTTTAGTCGCATGGGATGAATGAATTACGATATTGTGGTTGATTAGATGAGTGGAACGAGGGTGGATACTGAACTAGAAATAGAGCTTTATTATTATTGAATTTTCCATCAATCACTTTCTTGCTCATTTGCTTATTTATTTTGTTATTTAGTTTTCTTAGATTAAATTAAATCTTCAAACCCCATATTTTTAGTTTAATAAAATACGAACTATCACAATCTAAACCACACTTCTCGTGGGATCGACCCTTACTTATCGCTACTACTAGTTGGTAGAGAAAAGTTGAGGAAAAATAAATATTTAATTTGACGCTTAACGATGAGCGGTCAGCAACTACCCTCTGTTTAAACCCACTAAGCAAGGAAAAGCAAAACGATAGAAAAGAAGCATTGCGTATAAGAAGATGTGTTATTTTGCATTAACTCGACATTTGCAAAGGTTATACGCATCTTTAGCAATTGCAAAGGACATGAGGGTAAAACAAGTTGTTGACGATAGTGTGATAAGTCACCCTTCAGATTCAGAGGCCCGTAAATATTTCAATCAAACTCATCTGGAGTTTTCCGCCAAATGCCGAAATGTAAGATTGGGCCTTTGCATAGATGGTTTTCAACCATTTGGTAGTTTCGGAGTGCAATATTTCTCGTGGCCGGTGATAGTTATACCATACAACTTACCTCCATGGATGTGTATGAAAGAGCTATACATGATTCTGATTGTTCTTGTTCAAGGCCCCAAAAACCCGAAGGATAAGTTGGGTGTGTTTCTACAACCTTTAATCGCCGAGTTGAATCAGTTGTGGACGGTCGGTGTACCCTCATATAATATCTCTAAAAAAAATCAGTTACGGGCAGCCCTCATGTGGACAATGAGTCGTTTAGAGCGTGATATTACTCTAATTTTGTGTCAACTTGAAAAGAACTTTCCACTTAGTTTTTTTGACTCCACGGAACATTTGCCAGTTCACTAAGCATACGAGGCGAGAAATGCAAGTCCAGTGCAATATAGGTGGATGTATCCATTCGAGAGATTTCTTTGCAAACTGAAGGAAAATGCGAAGAATAAGGAGAGCGTCGAGGGCTTGATAGTAAACGCCTATCTTACCAAAGAGGCGTCAACTTTCACTTCGTACTATTTTGAAGATCATGCTTAACAAAAAAGATTAAATTTTCTCATAATGCTGATGGAAAAAATGGTGAAGACGATGATGATGGCGTTTCTTTCAATGTTTAAAACATATGTTGAAATGTCCGCGACATCGGGAAAAAGATTCTAGAGCAAAGAAGAACTCGATGCGGCGAGAAATTATGTTTTATTGAACTGTGAAGGAGTCCAAAATTCTATCATGTTTGAAATGACAACATTTATAATTTTTAATGAAATATTAATTATATAATAAACTAAGACAATTCTAATCTTTATTCAGTGTCTTCACGGAGGCTGTAAAACAGTCTTACCAAACAGTATAAATGGTGGACTCAACAATAAATTGGAAAGTGAATTTGCCGATTAGTTTGAGAGATATGTGAGTTCTTCTAAAATAATTATATACAGTTACGACATATATATATATATGCAATTTAAATCAAAATTTTAATAAATAATATATTTATTATTTTCTATCATTATAAGCACAAGATCCCTTGAACAATGACCGGCAAGTACATTAAGAGTCTAGCATTAGGTCCGTCACGATGTGTGACTACATATCATGGTTTCAAGATAAATAGATACAAGTTTCACACAGTTGTATACAAGTTAAATAGATCAACTTTGAGCACTGGTGTCTGTATAAAAGGAACAAACTATGGGGATAATGATTATGATTACTATGATCATCTCGTAGTAGTTGTTAGACTCGACTATACATGGTTACCTTACAAGAGCACACTCATGTTCAATTGTGAGTGGTTTGATCCAACTCCCATAGGCACAAAGGTTCATCCTAAATATAATCTTTTTGATGTCAATTATAAGTTTAGATTCAATCGTTGTGAGCCGTTTGTACTTGCTGCCTAATCCGTTAAAGCTTATTACTACCCGTATCCAAGTTTAAAACGAGATAAGCTGGATTAGTTGGCAATGTGAAAAATTAAAGCGAGATCGACAATAAATTTTATCGAGCCTATGTTTCCTTATCAATCTTTTCAAGAGGAGTAGACAGAAATGCACAATCCAATACAACTGGAGGATGTAGATTTCCAGTTACACGTTGAACTTATATTAATAAATCGGATGAACTTGTCGATGAGGTATAGGGGGAGACAGAAGATGAGTTTCTAACCGATGATGAAGATATGGACAAATATGAGTTTGATGATATCTTAGATAGTGAAAATGTCGGTTCAGGTTAATTATAAAACTTATACATACATATATAGTTTGAAATTATATTAATTCATTTACCCCATTTCAATTTTGCATCTTTGCTTAAATTTTAATGATTTTTTAGATGAGAGGTAGAGGTCGTGGATGTGGTGCTTCCCTCATCCCATCTTTGAATCTTATTTCTCTTGGTTCATCATCCTCGTCTCATCATCACTTAGAGGATGAAGACGATGATATGATGGACTTATCAGCAGGGACTCCACCGTTCTTTCTAGCCACCCCACTGCTGCTAGTACATTAAGAGGCCTCATGCCATCACGTCCTAGTATGATCGAGGTCTGTGTCGTACCCCCGAGTTAAGTAACTTGAATTTAATTTTTATTTCTAATAAAATTTTTATGTTAATATATTGCTCTAATAAATCATATATTTTACTAGGCTATGCAGTCACTCGGCGGAGTTACCAATAATTCTTTGAATGACCCACGAGGCTCATGAACACCGTGATGTATGAAAGTACGAGCATATTCCCCAGTCTCATCATCAATAGCGGTGGCCCGAGTGGTAATTAACTAATAATATTTTCAAAAGTTGTTATATAATAAGTTTGATTAATAAAGTTGTTTTATTTTATTTTGCAGGGGCGCTATTATTGGGACCCGAGTTTATATTTTTAGGAGGTCATACAACGTAACTTTTATAGTTCTATGGCTCACTAATGGTGCAGCCATCCCATGAGTAGAATGAAAAGTGGAGAATGGAGGGGAGGGTGCCCACGTGCGTAGGCGAGGACATCTAGAGGAGATGAGTAGTGGAGTTTGAGAAGTCGTAGAATAATAAGAAGTCCAAGAAGACGAGAATGAATAGAATGAGTGAGCCCGGTGGACCTGGTACTAGAATATTCAAGCACAGAGGCCAGTCTCGAACTGCGATTGGTCATGCATGTTAGCTCGTAGTAAATTTAACAGTGTTTGTAAATTTACCTCGTAAGTAATTAATTAGTTCGTAATTAGTGATATATTAAAATATAATTTAAATATTATATACATCGTGAGTATATGGGTAGGTAACCCACTGCAATCGAACTTTTCTTAACTATGTACCAGAGACCCGACGGCACATTCACTGATCATGTATCATACCAAATTTTTGTAAGTATTTTATTTAGATGTAATTAATATATATATATATATATATATATATATATATATATATATATATATATATATATATATATATATATATAGGGGTGGGATCTTGTGGAAACCAGTCCCTAGGTGAGAACTGAGAACCAATCTCGGCCATTAAAAAATTCTGATCGAACGATGTTTGTTGATTGCAGTATATTAGGTATGTTATATTAATTGAAGCACAGACATACTTAATTTTTGTGTACCGGAGGGCATATTTGATATTTCTTAGATCCCCCAAATCAGTGGAAAATCCCATCCCCGATTTCGTTCGCCAAAAGTTATCTACCCCGAAATCAAAGCATCCTTTGCATCCCGATTTTGAAGCACCAAAGCACCGGATTTCGAAGCATCCCAAAATCTTTGCACTCCGATTTCAAAGCACCCCGATTTCAAAGCACGCCGATTTCGAAGCATCTTCCCCATAATCAAAGGATCCCAAGATTTTTGCAGTCCCATACACTCTTGAAAGCACGCAGATTTCTAAGATGCAACGCTAAGAGGAGATGCTGTGGGCCGTGCTAAAAAGCATCGCGCGAGGTTAGATTTTTGGATTGTTTATCATCTAGTTTTGATTTTGATTGCAGCTCTTCATTGAATGGATTAGTTGGGTTTTACGAATTAGGGATTTTACGAATTAGGGTTTTTGAATGTTATCCTTTTAAACTGTGTATGATGGTTTGATTTTGTGCTAAAAATATGTGCTTGCTCGATTTTGTGCTAAAAATATGCGTATGACCTAAATGCTAAAATTAATGGTTTATGGTGCTATAATTAGTGTTACTGTTTGATCAAAATGCTACCTTGGGTACAATTACTTCTACTATAATACAGAAATTAATAATATATGGTGCTAAAAAGAATGATTGTTGATGCTTAATGCCTATTTGAGTTTATCGGTATAAATATGTGATGTGTAGCAACAATCATTTAAATATGATGTAATTTCTCACTCTTGGCGATGCTATTACTCACTGGTGTTGTGCTAAAAATATGTGGATGCTAAAATCTATTTGATAGAATGCTAATTACATGTGGTGAAGTTGCTGAAAAGATTGAGATTGCTGATATTACATAACTATAATGCTAAAAAAATATAATAAGCATATTTTGAAAAACAGAAGTAGTATGCTAATTATTTTTGTTGAGGCTTAAGTTAAAATATATGCTAATTGTATGCTAAAATGAGACCTTCCCTCACGTAAGTACAACTTCTCACTAACTTTGCTCGTCATTTGATGCTGCTTCTTACATAGACATGTAATTTGTAGACATGTTATTCGAGGGCGCGTGCTTGTGAAATGAGCAATACACATATGTGGACAACCTATATGGGTGTTTGTCTTGGTATTTTCAGCAAGTAAGAGATCTTTCTTCTGTTTTATTATTTTTCACTTATTATCAGGTCTCAAACAATGTATTAACCGCGTGCTAATCAGTAGTAATTATGTTTTTTCTTATTACTCTATGTAGTAAGTTTCTTCCTCTGGTTTGCTTCTTGTGGTATTCTTATGGTCTCGTGGTCACTTGCTGTTGGGCTTCTAGGTAATTTACGTTCTCCTTATTTCAACGATTATTTACCATGTGATTTTATCATGTGTGTGACTTGCTTTCTCTCTCACAGCCACCCTCATTCATGCAAGCTTTAGGACACCCAATTTGAAATCTCATCTGAACACATTCCGTAAAGAATTTCGTGCTGTTTGGCGCAATTATAGTGAGCTGTAGCTTTGTCCAGCAGAGCACGTGTCAGGCATTCCACATCTGTCCACCTTAATGATTGAAAAAAATATTGTCTTCTATCATCATTTTCTTTCATGTGTTATCTTTTGCTACATTACTTGTTGGAGTGCGTTTAATCTAGTTGCACACCCACCCCTATTTGAGTCCTTGGTAGGTAATTTAGCTTACATGTATCTGAATGAAAGATACGTGGTGCTTGGTTTGGAATTCGACATACATCATTTATGTCTAATTATTATTACTTTATTTTATTCTTTCATATTTATGAGTCACGTATCTATGAATAAGGTCCTATCTGCTGAGGAGTTCTATGTACTGTTGTCTTGAAGAAGCACTCGAAATATTTTTCTCTCGCCGTAAGACATGGCAAACATTTTAGGTCTATTTGGTAGAATGCTAATTACATGTGGTGAAGTTGCTGAGATGATTGAGATTGCTTATATTACGTAACTAGAATGCTAAAAAATATTTTAAATATTGCGTCCATTGTCATTTAGAGTTTTGGCTAAATTTATGGAGTTTTGTGTATTTTTTTAATTGTATTTTGCTAATTTAACTGGCAATTGATGCTAATTTAAGATGCCAGTGATACTAATTTCAACCCCGTATGTTGCTAATAATATTATGCTTTGATGCTCGTATAGGTTGTGGGTTGTAACCATAGAAACTGGTATACTGATATATGAATATTGATTCCGAGTTCTCTCTACGTTCTAATGTAAAATTTTATATTTTTTTTTTTCAATTTCTTATTTTGATCTACACTCATGTTATCAGATTCTTTATTCGTGTTCATATTGCTATTTAATATAATTTGTGTGCTATTTAACTATTTTTGCATTGCTATTTTTAGTGGGTTTGTGTTGATTGATTGGTGTTAATAATATCTATAATTCTAATAGTATGTGTGCTATTTTACTATTCGTGTATCTTAGCATTCGTGTACCTCCCTTTATTAAGAAACTCTAAGAAACAAACAAGTGAAACAAAAAACAAATGATAATGGCTATCAAATGATTATGGTTTCTTATGCTGGTTCTATGTTAGAAATATGTTGTAGTTATGCTAATATGAGGTATTCCAATTTTCTTATGTTAGAAATATGTTGTAATGCTTGTTTTATGTTAGAATGATGCCGAACTTCGAAACTCATGTGTGCCTGTAATAATTTTATTATATTATATGATAGAGTGATGATATTAGTGTTTAATCTTGTGTTAACTTCATGCTAAATTATTGTGTTTGAATTGCTATGTTACTGTGTTTGAATTGCTTCAGCAGACTATTGGATCGGGTTGTCGGAGCAAACGAAGAAGAGTCAAGCACCTCAATCCAGCTACCTATTGCTTAGAAATATTCTATCTAATGAGCTGCTGGACTTAACGATAGGTTTATCATATCATGTTGATGACTATTAATGTACTATTATATTGTTAATATTTGTATTTGACAGTGCTCAAATTTTTATATGTATTTGACAGTGCTTAAATTTTATATGTATTTGGCAGTATTAATAGTGTTGCATGAAGCAGTTGATATATAAGAAATGTGATGTATAGAAAATGGTAGATATTAATTTATGCAAGTGCAGAATTTTTGAATCACCACTATAATTCCCTTGTGTAGAAACGTTTGCTCTTATTGATGTTGATTTTTGCAAAGGTTAACATTCACTAACTTGATGCTATGTTTTTAATATATTCTTTTCTACTTTTAATTATGTTTAATTATGTCTTCAGGTTTTGGGGCAGTGGAATCAACTACTTTTCATTTTTTTTAACTGATGAAATAAGTAATTGTCTTAATATTAACATTTTGATTGTTGTTTATATTATATATTTACTGTTTCCAAATCTACGTGTCGAAATGCCTGATCTTGTGTGCTGTTTTACACTAAAAAAAGAAGTTCAATGATGCATAATTCATTAGTTACCAAAGAACAAAAAAAATGATAACACAAACTATGACAACTCCCATAATGCAATAAGAAAATGAGTTAAAAAAATATAATAAGTTAAAAAGAATGTAAGTCAGAATTATAAGAAGAAAATGTAATTTGGAGTTATAAAAAGAAATTGTAGGTTTGGAATTATAAAAAAAAAAATTGATTTTGCCTTCCATGTGGAAATGTAATTGATTAAATTCTGATTTTCTAATACATGCAAGAGTGTTCTGCGTATTTTTCTAAAGGTTTTGTAATTGATTTTTTGTTAGCATGAATTAGATGCTTGGAGTTTCCTTTTTTTGTTAGCATGTATTTGGGAAAAAAAAATTTGTTTTGCCTCACGTACATACAAAATATATTTTTCACACAGTTTTTCTAAGTCTTAATATGTCAATGATTTTTATGTGTGATTAATTACATGTTGTTTTGGAAAAAACGGCCGAAAGATACGTAGGATTAATTGCATGTTATTTTTGGAAAAATCGGCTGAAATAGTTTTTAGGAAAAAAAAAACTGCTGGGAAGAGTTTTAATTTTGGGATATTGAGAGTAATTACGTGTAAGACCTTTTGATTAATATAAATATATTAATTATATAATTAATTGGGATGATCTTGGCCATAAAAAAAAATCAATCTTGTGGATCATGTGAGTTCCTAGTTCCCATACAGGAATTTGGTTCCCACATGATCCAAATCCTATATATATATATATATATATATATATATATATATATATATATATATATATATATATATATATATATCTTTCATTTTTAATCCTCATAACATTAAATTATACATCAATCAAAATATTGTAGGGGGAGTATCAGAGACGTCTAAAGGAGAGAAGTGCTTAATCACATAATCCTATTGACGTTAATGAGGACGAGATCTATCTAAAGACCGTCGGAGTAAAGAAGGGTCGTTGATTTGGCACGCGATGCTTAGGAGGTCTTCTGCCTTCGAAGACTTCCAAAGGCAGTACCTCCTCTGCCCTAGATAGCCGTGTTGATGCAGATGGATGTTAAGAAAAGCCAGCTCGAGACTCAGCTCAAGGCGAATGAGCGGGCAAATCAGGAGCAGCTCCAGGCGATGCGCGAGGAGCATGCACGTGAGTGGCTCGAGTTGCAGGCGACTCTCTGTCAGTAGGTGATGGAGGAAGTCGCCGCAGTGATGAGAGCGCGACGTCGATGCCCTCCCTCTGTTTCTCCAGCTGATCCTCTATTTGATTCTCCAGAGTAGCAGTGTTAGGAACGAAACATTTTATCAAAATATTTATGTTTGATATTTTATTTAAACTGTATATATTATAGGATATATTAATTAATTGTATTTTATATTTAATTTTGATTTTTTTGGGACCTGCAAATTCTGTTCATATTTGATTTTTAATTTGTGACATAGATATAGGTAAAAAAAGTAAAAAATAAAAAAAAAATTAAAAAAAATAACATGGCCATAAGCAAAATCCTGAGAACGCTGATGGGTCAATCCCGTCATCAAAATTCTGAGGATGTTGATGGGTAAAACTCGTTAGCAACATGGTATTGCTGACGGGTAGAACCCGTCAGCATATGCTGACCTCTGTTTTACCTGTCAGCAAATGTTAACGGCTACCGAATGGCAACCGGGGTCTTCCTGATGTGTATTACCATCAACAAGGCATCGACAAATGTTGATGGGTAGGATAATCCCATCAGCATATAATTACGGATAAAAATACTGATGGGGAGTGTCCATCATCAAACCCATCAGTAAAGTGTTTACTGGCGGTTCAGACCGTTAACATTCGTTGAGTTTTTTGTAGTGGTAATCAATCAAATTTCTTGTTTGCGTAACATAATAGTTAGTTGATTGTATGCGCCTAATAATCCTTATTGGAGTTTTGACATACAATCAATTTATGTTCTAGAACTTCATTGGTCCTAACCAACAAAAGGAGATATGGTATTCTTTTAATTAATATATATAAGGGTAATTAAATCATATCACATATATTCATTTTAATTTTACATAATAAGATAAACTTAGTAATAATATGGATGAAGTTAAACTTTGTATACCTATTTTGATTTTGATTGGCGATCTTTTCAAGATAACAACAATCAACTTAAAATTACATAATTTGATGGTGATCCTGTGGTGATTACATTCTTGAAGTTGGTATAAGAAGTTAAATTGTAGAGCGTTTCATTCAAATTGTAAAAGACAAACATGTTGAAGAATTGCATATCTCAATTTACAATTTTATCAATAAAATACGTGTGTGTTGTAAATAGTGTAAATAATAAGTAGCGGAAGTAAAATACACACGTATTAAAACTTTGGATATAAGAATAATATTAATTTTTATAGTCGAGCCAACAAGGCAAAAAGCATTACTAATTAAAACTTGCATTTTAATGATTACAAACAGTCGTAAAATAAAGATAAATTTAAAACTCCTAAAGAGTAGATATAATCTAAAGCAATATGTCTTTTTCAAAAACTAACATTCACAACCACAAGATTGGATATTAACGAAAACTGAAAAACAATTCAAGAAAATAATACAAATTGCAGGATGTGCTCGCAGATGTTGAAATCAATCACAGCCGCATCCACCAATTCAGAAAATCTGCATTTTGAATAAAATAACTCTCAACTTCTCTTGCTGTTATTTTTCTTTCTAAATTCGTGAGTTAGTTGTGAACAATCCCTCAACTTTATACACCACAACTTTATTTTTCTCTCTAAATTTGTGAGTTAGTTGTGAGCAAGTAAATATCATTAGTAAGAAAATAAGATCAAATCTCTGGAGTCCTAAAATTTAGTAGCCTAAAAATGTTTTTTACTCTAAGGTAAGAAATATACATAATATATTGTATATAAATATTAATATAAAGGAAATAAAATAAAATCTTAAACTTCTAAATAATAAATACTACAATAGACGATTTCTATGCTAGAGAAAGAAAACCACAACCTAATATAAGATTATATAATATACATGGTAATTATCAAAGATGATAAATGTCAAATCATTCCTAAACAATTAACAAATCTTGGCAAGAGAGTTAAAATATTAAATATGATAAAATAAATAATTAATTATTATATCAAATATTTTACAAATACATGACTCAACAATTTTTTCCTTTTTTTCTTTCCTAGCCAAAACTCATATGATGAAAATACCAAGTATGAAACTTGTATAATCACCAAAAATACTTCCCCTAAATTACTACAATTAAACATAGAACGGTTAAAAAAACTGTTATGACATATGGGACAACATTTGCAAAAGCAAATGAAAACAGGCGTTAACAAATTAGGACAAAAGGTCATAATCATTCATCATAAATAGATAATATTCAAAATAACCAAGCATAAATAACATTGTTTTTCAATCAAAGAGCCATTAAATAAGAATCTCACAAGGAACGAGATCACCGAACACCGAGATATGATCACTATGTTCCAGGAAAGCAACAACCTCAAAGTCAAACTCTATTGTATCATCTTCATCACGTAGTCCAGCAAGTAAGGTAGAACGATAGAAGATGGGCTAACTCCCCCTAAATGTGAAGCAATAGAACAACAACATCCTCATCAATAAGAAAATCAACACCTTCTGAATTTCGCATGTCCTGACTAAGAGCATCAATACCATGATCTTATGTACCATTATCATAAACTACTTCCCATTTTTGGGTAGAAAGACTAGAATCACCAAGTAGGATGAGATATAAGTGCGGAGAGAAATAAAATATGTAATAACATTAGTATCATAATGCACTTATTCCTAAAAAATTAATAAGAGAGTGGAACAAGTAAAGTAGGTGCAAAAACTACAGAAAAAAGAAATGCTAGAGGAGATGTGATCAACATCATCAACAAAATTTGTAACAACATCCAGAGCAGCATTCATAGTCAGATCCCCCCTGAATTCGGATCTCCCCCGAAATCATGCACAATCTCCTAAGTTGCAGCAGCAAAACCCGAACCTCTAGAATCTATATCTACTCTCCCTTTTATCCAAAAGAATAAAATTCGTAAGCATGCCGAGAAGTTTAGTATGGAGAGCAGCAAAATGGGCAATAGCAAAAATGACATACTATAGTTGATCTATTAAAAGTGAACACGACACAAGAATCGTCAACTCGGGGCAGACTCTGCGAAAACGCGAATGCCAACAGAGATGCAAACAACATCTACGACAACATCCGGAGTAACATCCGGGGAGGCATTTGGGACGGTAGAAAGAGCATGAACAGAATAAGGACCAGGAGTGTTGTGATCAAATGCACTATCCTCATCATCAGAATATACCACTGGAATGTCAAAAAGTCAATTCTTGGCATTGAGGAGTGGAGGGGCGACGGTAAAAAAATTAGGATGTTCAAATAGCAGAATTCATGGAACCAGACCTTGAGACATGAGCACTCGGAAAATCAGACTAGGAAATGGCAAAGCCCACTTCTTCAAAGAGGATATAGTGAAGATTGTGACGGCATCAAAAATGTGAGCGCCATGGCATCCTAGTCCTGAGTTGATAGAGTATGCGGGCAAGAAGTTCAATGACCCTGCAGTTGTTATTCGTTAGAGCCCAGTTGCTACAACACACTTTGTGCAACAAGGTGTAAAAAGAAGTCGTACAGGAAGAAAGAAACTGAGTAGAACACTCGGCGGTAAGACCACTTGTCAAGAACTTGATCATCCGAGTGAGATCAGTTGGCTTAGGGTCTTCAACAACAGTAGTCTCAAAAAGTGCATTAATCAACGAATTGAGTATAAATAACATAACATGTAAGGACTCGACCGTACCTTGGAGATATCAGATCACATACGTTAATACTCAAGTTAGAGCAACACTTATATACCACAAATTGTTCAAAATACATAATATCATCAATAGTGTGCATAAGTTGGAGAAACTCAAAATATTGTTCAAGTTTACTAGAGAAACATTACCAAAAGCCAACACTTTTCTTTTATCAATGAGCTTCCACCAAACAATTTAATATCGATCATAGGCAGCCTGAGTAAAAAAATTGAGAATAGGAATCACTCAAATCACTGTCTGAACTAGATGCGGGTGTGGATGCCATTGCATCTCCAGAATCATCAACAACAACATCATCAACAACATACCAAAAATAGAATTAACTTGGCTAGTGTCACATGTAAATTTGTCTATAACATCACCTATAAGCGTGAGAGGTAATAGATTTTCCCTTAGACTCAAAATTTGCCCAGAATCATCCCTAGCCGAAAGATTCTCATCACTTGAGATATCGAGAAAGGGAATAGACCGAAGGCACGAAGGACCAAAAGTAATGGATTTGTCCTTTTAGACTCAAAAGTGTACATTTGGCAGGTTCAATATCATCAAGGGGACGAAGATCAGAGTAAAGAGAAAGATAAACCCTTAAAGCATGTGGATCTTTCAATCTTCATGTTGCCTGTTGTTTCTCCTCTGAATTCCTTCTCAAACTCACTCAATTCACAATTATACTAAACTATGGTGGATGATGTTTTATGATATAAACTGATGTTTTGGATAGGTCTCTGGGCCAACTTTTATAGTTCAAAACAAATCTCTGCCATTAACTAGGATTTTGAGCCGTTTTGTAATATTTTTAGCTCGTGAACAACCGCATTAGTAGTTGCTAATCGGGTCGCTAGTGGTCGTTGTGAAAACAAAAAACAGTAACGCCTTGGATAGAGACCGCTAACAGGGTAGCTACACCAAGCCATAAAAGCACTACGCCTTAGCAGGCAGAGCAACTGCTAGTGGGGTCGACACTGGATTTATGGGCTCTGTCAACTAGTGGGCTACATGAGTCAGGCCCCAGTGGACTCTTCTTTCCTTTAGCCTCAGTCCAACTCTTTATTATTATTATCCTCGTGACTCCAAAAATCTTACAAAATAACAAAAATATATCAAAAGCGTGCTAACATGCAAATAATATAAAATAAAACTAAAATACGTTGTATATGCATAAACAGGGGTTCAAACCTAACTAAATAAGTACAAATTTACGTTAAAACCGTGTTTATCAGTTAGAACAAGATTGAGGCAGATCGAGATTTGTGGTTTGCTTGTACACTTCAAGATTCATTGTGATTATCTTCAATATTTTTTGCACGACTTAACATTGGTATGCACCAATCATCTAATGAATGAAGTAGTTTTCATATATTAGTAGATGTTATTTAATATATATTGTAAACAATCACATTATTTTTCTATTAATATCTTTTATGGCTTGAGGTCACATCCTTTGAGTAGGCAAAATTTGTTTTCGTATTCTTATTTATTTTATGCTATCATATATACATGAATGTTAGTACTTATATTACCAACATCTGAACTGGCATTGATTTTATGATATTCTTATTGAGTATTTGTGTACTTACTAAACTTTCAAAATGCTTATACTCAGGTTTAAGTCGAAAGACACGTTCCATATTCGTAAATACTTGATTAATCTTCCACATATTTCGTATAATTATGGCACCACCATCGATTAGGCTAATGATCGGTATGTAATTATGCTTCATCAGTTGTCTTATATGTTTCTGTAGTAAGCCTTTCCGGTTTGTATTTAATTTTTGTAATTTAATTTTGTTAAACTCCACTTTCGCATTTTATTCATTTAGAATTCAATCCGTCAAATTGTCACCAAATAAAAAATATTGAGTAATATTTTAGTTTTGCGTATTTTAATCTTTTTATTTATAAATTTAGAAAATATTGCAAACATAATTTACACATTGCTTCGTTTTACTTATTAGACAACAATAATATGAAAAATGAAAATATGATGCTCTTCCTAGGCACAAATAAATTTGTAGCAACTTGAGGCTCGACCCTCCCGTCGTGTCCTTAGGAACCTTGCCTAAAATACATAAGGCCCCAATTATCTTTCAATATTAAACGCTTGTATTCCCTTTAGATTTGTTTTCTTATGCAGATTGCATCCTCATGAGGTTAATTAAACACAAACATCAATGGAATTGTTATTATTTCGAAAAACTACAAGCAACATAGGCCCGTTTATACTATAATGCAAGAATTTGCAACACGGCCAGTTCATCTTATTGAAAATCACCAAAAACAATATAACAGATAGATATCCTTAAAAAAAAAAAAAAAAAAAATCAGAAAATCAGTCTATTTCCTTGTGGTACCAATCCTCATGAGGGCAACGTACGCAATGAGCCTA
Source organism: Phtheirospermum japonicum (assembly GCA_014905375.1). NCBI lineage: Eukaryota > Viridiplantae > Streptophyta > Magnoliopsida > Lamiales > Orobanchaceae > Phtheirospermum > Phtheirospermum japonicum. The sequence continues at coordinate 132,347 of BMAC01001049.1, read as the reverse complement.
TATCCCACAAGCAATAAAGCCATGGCAATGACAGAGATGGCACGCCCATCAAGCCCAACAATCTTGATTGCGGGAAAATCCTCAACAAGACAAGTCACATTATTGGTGGCCCCACAAACATATGTTTGTCCGGATGCGTATTGCGACACCAATAACAGCTTGTACGTGTAGTGAGGAATCGAAACATACTTGATCCAGCCCACGAATTTAGGGACATGCTGGACGTAGTATCCGCTGGCTAGGAGGGAGGTTAGCATGATGACTGATCCAAGCGTGATGGCTGGTCTTGGGTCCATGACAAGGGCTCCGATGGCGAGACCAAGCCCTTGAGTACATAACACACTGTATAAAAGAACAAGCAAACCCAACAAGAAGGATTGGGCCGTGGCTTTGAGACCCGCCATCCAGTAGGTTATGGTGTAAGCTATGGTGGGGAGAACCAATTCCATCGGCAAGTCCCCGAGGGTTCGAGCCATAAAGTAGGAAGATAGGCGGTACATGCCCGAAGACCTTTCTTTGGAGAGTATCATGCATTCTTGAGGGAAAGTAAATATAGCTTGAAATAAAGGGTAGAAACCCCAAAATGAAGATAAGAAGAAGAAAAGCCCAACCTGCAATATATATTCAAACATACATGAATGATCAATAAGACCTTTAAGTCTTTTAAGGGCAAGTAACTAGCTAGGTCACCTGGTCTTGTAAGTGAGTGATATCAGATTGCCACCAGAGTAGACCACTCATGGTAGCTACGATAAGAACCTCGACAACCTTGAGGATTGAAAAGGACTCGTGCTTCCTTTCCTTGATTCCTCTCCTGAACAATACCGAGAACTGGACCCACCAACTGTTAGACCATCGGTTAAACTGCTTATCACCTGCACCGGGTGGTTGCAAATGCATGCGATCATTGTCATTAGCAATTAGCTCCGATTTTACACTCTCTGAAAGATGTGTCAAATAAGCCGACACCAAAGCTTCCTTTGTCGCAGCTGGGTCTTCATGTGAATCTGCGGTCGAAACACCTACAATTTTGAAGGAATTATTAATTAGAATATATATAACTAATTAATTTCAGATTAACATGAAAAAGTAGGAATGAGATTAATACCGTTTGCAAGATCTAACAAGAAATCTGCAGGATTCATGGGCACCGAGGGAGCGAACCCGATACTAGAGAAATAATTCAACGCATCCGATCCCTTACCAAAGAACAAGGAATTCCCATCTCACAGCAGAAGGATTTTATGAAACATGTAAAAAAGCCTACTCGAGGGCTGGTGAATCGTCATCACAATCGTCCTGCCCCCATCGGCCGCCGCCAGTTCCTGTAACGTGGACACAAGCTTCAGAGCATTAGTCGAATCAAGCCCGGACGTTGGCTCATCGAGAAAGAGCAGGCTTGGGTTGATAAGCATTTCTTGGCCGATGCTAACTCGTTTTCTCTCGCCACCCGACACACCCCTTGTGAACGGTCCCCCCCCAACGATGTTGTCCCTGCACCTTGATAACCCGAGCTGGGTCATCACGGCTTCGGCGTGCTGCACTTTCTCGTCGTTGGTCAAGCTCGTTGACGGCAAGCGCAAGAGAGCCGCGTAGACAAGTGTTTCGGCCACGGTAAGGTGAGGATAGAGAATATCGTCTTGCGTGACAAAGCCTGTGTTGCGCTTCATCGCGTTGGAGAATGGTTTCCCATTGTAAGTGATGCTGCCGGATAGTCCGCTGCCGCCGCCTAACCGGCCACCGAGTGCAGTAAGTAACGTTGTCTTGCCGCTGCCTGATGGGCCTAACATGGCTACCATCTCTCCCGGTATAACAATGCCTGTGATGCCTTTCAAAATGACTGCTTTTTCTCCTGCACGTTTTGCATGGCGCTCGGTTTTCACCTCGTAAACCACGTCCTCGAACTGCATTTTATTTAGATAGCTTATAAGTTCTCTGTATTTAAATAAGTCTTGTTTGGTGGAACGAACTTATTTGAAAAGTCTAAACTTTTATCGGATGCTAATACTATTTTTGCGTTTCAAATAAGCGCATGAAACTTTTTTATTTTACTCTCTTTTATCACTTTTTTTTTGAGAATTATACTATTATTTCATTAGGTATTTAAAAGAGTTATTTTCTTCTTTCACCATTTTATTAATTATTACTTGAATATCTAAACTTATTTCAATATTATACAATTATTATTATTTCAGGTGACTATATAAATTGCCTTACAATACTCCCCAACTTATAAAAAAAAAGTGCTGTGAAATTATTAAAAACTATCATCTAAATATTTTCAAATAATTAATTAACAATGCTAATATTATATAAAAATAATATAAACACTATTATTTTAAACATGTATTTATAATTTTATATTTTTAAGCTAACTTATTAACTACATTTGTCAAATATTTTTATTCAGATAATTTTGTAACTATCATCTATCAATTCCCAATTAACTTATAAATTATAAGCTTTGTTCCTCGAACATACTCTAAAATTGATATAATTCCCAATTAACTTATAAGTTATAAGCTTTGTTCCTCGAACATACTCTAAAATTGATATAAACTCTTTTGTACCGGAGAGAGGAGTTTTTAAGCAAAATTTGACCAAAACGTAGACTATCCATGACATCTTCAGTTAGGTCCATCTGGTAACCATTTAGCATACCAAATATATTTGAAGAAAATCCCTCAAAATTAATTCTGAGCATGAAAAATAAAAAGTTGATATTCAACCGCCGAAATGATACCCAAAATTAACAAAAAAGAATTAATGTACCTTGAGTGTGACGGGAAGATTAGATTTCTTGAAGACTGACGGACTAATTATTTCTTTGGCGACGGCCTGAGTTTGCTTCTCCAAATCCACCATCTCCGCCGCCTTTTCCATCACTGCAATGCCGAAATAACGTGTACAACAAAGATGAACGCCAAATCCTAAGAATCAGCCCATGAGATATTATATTTTGGCTAACCTACAATTATATTGGACATCAAATTCTAAATAATCCCAACAACTGCGAAAACAATCGGGTATTCAAAAAGATTATAATCCTTGATTATTCTCTTTAATTCATTAACCATATATACCTAGTATAATTGTAGGCTATAAAATAGGCAACTAATGATACACTTTGATTATAAAATATATTTACCATATATTCAACACTCTTAATTAAATAATATTTTTGTTAAGTATGCATTTAATTAAGTATCAGTTTTTAACTAACGCTTATGAGTAAATAACATTTCTTAAGTAATTGTTTTAAGGGTCATTATTAGTTAATTAGTAAAACTATATTTCTCTTTTATTTTAAACTTGAAAGATTAAGGGCCCTTGATTTTACTTTTTCTTTTTTTATAATTTTATATTTTTGTTTAGCCAAAACAGTACATAAATTTAATAATTACATATCACGTGTTCTAGCTAGGTATGTGGCGTTTTTGACATGAAGTTGTGTTTCCTAGTGATCATATCTTTTTTTTTAAAAAAAATTAAAAATGAGATAGTTTAATTAAGTTATACTTCCCTCTTCTAACAAATATAACATATATTATTTTCACAAAAATTAAAAAATAGTTATTATGGTTTAAATACTAAAACTTACATATATTTTTCAATTATACCAATTCTTTTAACACTATGAACGAATACCAATTTGCTTCAAATATGAGCACATGAGTAAGTGCATTAAACAAATATGGATATGTGCATAAAACTTTTGACTATAAGAATAATTTATTCTTAATATCTACCCAACAAGACGAAAATTTTTACTAATCAAAACTTGTATTTGAATGATTACAAAAACTATATATCTACTAAGTAAAGATAAATTAAAAACTTTTAAATAGTAGATATGATCTAAACTAATATAACTCTTGCAGAATTTAAGATTCACAATCACAAGATTGAATATTAACGAAAATTTAAAAATAATGGAAGAAAACAATTACAGTTGCAAAATGCTATCGTGGATGAAAAAATATTCAGAATAAAAAAAAAACTTAATTATTTATTAATAATCTAAATAAGTTGTATTTAGAATAAAAGTTAAAACATTTTAATTCTCAGGAATTAAAATATATAATATAATTAAATTACGAGTTACTTGCAATAATATAAGTATGTAACAAATATTATTAACGAATTCATTTTAAATATAAAAATATAAATTCATATAATAATTAATTAATATTAATTAGACACCAATACAATAAAACATGAGTTGAGAATATGACATCTTTTGAATTTCTCTAAGTATGTAACTAAGAATTATATAGAATTTAATGAAAATATTAAAATATTTAATAATAATTAATTAACAAAAATTAGCCACGGGTTGAGCGTGTAACAATTTTTGAATTTATTTAAGTATATAATCATGAAATTATTAATAAGTTTAATTTAAAAATTAAAATAAGAAATTATTTAACAATAAGAAATAAGAGTTAATAAATAGTAGCTAGCCATCTGTACAGGACACGATCTAAGAATAAAATATCTTTTGAATTTCTTTTATTTTAAGATTTAAAAACTCTAAATGATCAGAAATATTTTACTTAGAATAAAAGTTCAAATATTTTTATTCTTCGAAATTAAAGTGTATAATATAATTAAATTACGAGTTACTTGCAATAATTTAAGTATGTAACTAATATTATTAACAAATTAAACTTAAATATAAAAATAAAGATTTATATAATAATTAATTAATATTATTTAAACACCAGTACAATACGGCACGAGTTGAGAATATGACATCTTTTGAATTTCTTTATGTATGTAACTAAGAATCATTATAGATTTAAGTTAAATATTAAAATATTAAAATATAAAAATAATAATAATGAATTAATTTATAAAAATTAGACACGGGTTGAGAGTGTAGCAAGTTTTGAATTTATGTAAGCATGTAATCATGAAACTATTAACAAATTTAATTTAAATTTAAAAAAAAATTATTTAATAATAAAAAATAATAGTTAATAAATAGTAACTAGCAATCTGTACAAGACACGAGCTAAAGTATACGATATCTTTTGAATTCTTTATTTTTTTTTTAAATTTAAAAACTCTATAATGATCAGAAATCTTTTTATATTTATCTTTTGATAAATTTTGTATATCACACAACTAGTGTGTGTGTGTGTGTGTGTGTATACACACACATGATAATATACATAATATAAATAATAATTACCAAAGATGATAAATATCAAATCTTCCCGAAATAATTACAACTTGGCAAGAAACTCAAAATATTAATTAAGAAGAAATAAGTCATTAATCATGAAACTCCATCAGCAATCCCTATCAGTGTGTGCATGTCTTGTCTCGAGAGGGCATCTGCAACCCCGTTTGAATCCCGAAAAACATTAGACATAGAATTGATCGTCAAAAATCGAGGAAAAATAGATTGCAATATGTTTCTAAAATACCAAGGAACACTTAAAGAATGGACGTCTAATGTAGAAACCATATAAGTAGAATCCAATTCAAGGCGAAGAAACTCCCAATCCATATCCAAGGCAATCTCGCAGGTATGAGCCGCAACCTAAAGTTCCACCCAAAAAGTGAAAGACGTGTCGAGCCTCCTTTTAAAGCAACACAAAATCATGACAATTCTGAAGAACCCTGAGATATGACCAATTGTTAAATTTTTGTTTGGGAATGTAATTGATCTAAAACTTGAAGTGACTCCCAAACTACGACCATGGATATTGTTGAATGAATAATAGATTTTATGTATCGAAAAGAATATTATGAAAGTTCTTGATTACGGAGTTATAAAAACATGTTAGTAGTAATAATCAGAATTCTCGTGGGAACAATATCCAGTGCTCTAAATATATACACACATGGGGAACTTGCTGAGACTTTTATATATCAGCTTTTTAATCATCGCTATATTTCTCTTATGTTTTAAGATTAAGGTCTCTTGGTTTTACTTTTTATACAAGAGAATAAATGAAGATTGTAAATATATAATACAGATAAGCACTCCAGGATATATTTATCAAGTTTTCCACGAAAAATAAAACTATAACTTACAATAAAGAACAAATGCAAACACAGACGACTAAATCATATTTTTGCAAAGTTTATGGTTTGTTTGCCATCTTGCCCTTAAGAAATGATTAAAATAATCTGCGAAGAAAACGTTCTTGTATATTGGCTGCTCGCCTGCTTCCAACACTTCCTGAAGAGGACCGATGATTATCATCTCTGAAAGCATTGGCAAATATGGGTACTGAAACCCGGTTAGTACTCCCAGTCAAAAAAACACGATGCTCTATGCTTTTATATCTATCATTGCTCATGATTTGCAGAGCATACCCAATATTGACAATTAATTCACTTTTTATAGGTGCGACGTGTACCCATTGGTCTCCTTCGGGTCGTGCATAAAGCCCGCCTATGTCATCTTCCAGGAGGAGAGTGATTGATGACACGTCAGAATGTCGATCGGATCCGACCGCAAGGTGTGAACTTGGACACTCTGGGTAATAGATAAGGCTGACAACCAATAATCCCATCAAAGAACATTCTTTTTCTTCATCAATATTCTTGACGTTTGTTCCATTCATCAACACTTCAAGTAGATCTTTTATTACTAGTAAGATGCACGTGCAATGCACGTGAACTATGATTTTTACTATATTATTTTTAATTTTCGTAATGAACTTGTCAACCTTACAATATCTTATCTCTGTAGCCTTTAAAATGTCTATATGCTTTTCATCCTATCATTATACTCTTTGTAGGTTTATATTGTTACCGTGAAAACAAACAATCTCCCAACGTTGGTATTGAAAAGAAATTTTACTTATTTGTTATAATATATATAGTCAATTATAAAAATGTAGAATTCGTTCATTAACTTTTTGGGGTTGATAAATTTAGCTCATCAATTAAAATTTTAATGTACATTTAGTTTAACTAGTAAAATGCATGTGCATTGCACGTGAATTGTAATTTTTTACTAAATTATTTTTAATTTGTCAACCTTGCAATATTTTATCTCTGTTGCCTTTAATATGTCTATATGCTTTTCATCATATCATTATAGTCTTTGTAGGTTTATATTGTTCCTGAAAATACCATGAAAATAAACAATCTCCCAACGTTGATATTGAGTTTTTTTTTTTTTACTTATTTGTTATAATATATACAGTCAGTTATAAAAAGGCTAAAATGTAGAATTCATTCACTAACTTTTTGGGTTGACAAACTTGGTTTATCAATTAAACTTTTCAATGTACATTAGTCTAATTTGGGAAATTTTAACCAAAAGACTGTTGGTCAAAATTTAGATAGTTGAAAATTTTGATCTCCAGTTTTGAGGATTTTGACCAATAAACTGCCGCTCAAAATATAGGAGGTTGCAAATTTAAGGGATTTCTTTTTTGCCTTCTGAAGTATCACGAAATTTTGACTTTACCTTCTAAATTTTTTTTTATGAAGTTGCCACCAGAAATTTGCGTTTTTTTGAGTTTGCCTCATGAAGTACAATTCAGGCCAAAAAGTTGCCGGACGTCGATCACGTGAGTTACACGCGAAGACAAAAGTATCTTTTTAGTTATACCTCTTTTCAGACTTTTTTTTGCCTCCTCAACTATCTCATTTTTTTTTACTTTGCCTCATTAAGTATTTTCTATCAAGTTGCTTTCTCAAGTATGAGTTTTATTTTTTAATTTAAAAATTGCCTCATCAGGCCAGTGTTCGGGCAAAAAAAAAAAAGAAACAAAGAAACAAAGTCGAATACCGATGGGATTTACCTAATGAATAATATCCTTGGTAAATAATAATAACAATATATATTACTAATATTCTTTTAAATATAAATAATATAGTTTTTAATACATATAACATAATTTTAATACACTTTTAATTATAATTATAACTCCCATCACACAACACAAGGATTTTATGAAACATGTAAAAAAGCCTACTCGAGGGCTAGTGTATTGACATCACAGTCGTTCTACCCCCATCGGCCGCCGCCAGTTCCTGTAACGTGGACACAAGCTTCAGAGTGTTAGTCGAATGAAGCTTGGACGTTGGCTCATCGATAAAGAGCAGGATTGGGTTGATAAACATTTCTTGGCTGATGCTAATTCATTTTCTCTCGCCACCCATCACACCCCTTGAAAACAGTCCTCCGCCAATGATGTTGTACCTACACTTCGATAACCCGAGATGGGTCATCACGGCTTCGGCGTGCTGCACTCTCATCGTTGGTCAAGCTCGTTGACGGCAAGCGTAAGAGAGCGGCGTAGACAAGTGTTTCGGCACGATGAGGTGAGGATAGAGAATATCGTCTTGGTTGACAAAGCCTATGTTGCGATTCATCGCATTAGAGAATGGTTTCCCATTGTAAGTGATGTTGCCGGATAAATATGCTCTCAAAACTTTTAGTTTCGATTTACCTATCTTAATGCATGAATCATTTGTGAGCAATCCATAGTAAGGATATAAGATCAAATCTCTAAAGTTCTTATAATATTTACTTGCCTAAAAATCGACTTCTACTCTAAGAAAAGAAATATACACAATATATTGTGCGCGCGCGCAAACACACACACACACACACACACACACACACACACATATATATATATATATATATATACATATATAATAAAGAAGATGAAATCTTTGACTCTTAAATAATAAATACTACAATATACGATTTCTATACCAGAGAAAGATACAACCTAATATAAGAGTAAATAATATAAATGATAATTATCAAAGATGATAAATATCAAATCTTCCAAAAACAATTACAACTTGGGAAGAAAGTCAAAATATTACTTAAGAAGAAATAAGTCATTAATTATTAAATCACGTATTTATAAAATACGTGACTCAACAAGTCACATTATGAAGAAACTGTGACATGAAACTCCATCAGCAACCCCTATCGGTGTTTGTCTGTCTTGTCTCGAGAGGGTGTCCGCAACCCCGTTAGCATCTCAAAAAGCATTAGACATTGAACTGGATCGTCAAAATTCGAGGAAAATCAGATTGCAATATGTTTCTAAAATACCAAGGAACCCTCAAAGAATAGACGTCTAATATAGGAACCATATAAGTAGAATCCAATTCGAGGCAAAGAAACTTCCAACCCCTATCCAAGGCAATCTCGCACGTATGATCCGCAGCCTAAAGTTCCACCCAAAAAGAAAAAGACGTGTCGAGCCTCCTCTTAAAGCAACCCTGCCAGGGGCGAATCCAAGTTTTATGTTTGGGGAGGTCATGAATTATTTTTTATAATAATATAAAAGGAAAGAAAGAAAAATAATGGGTTATAGGAATCAAAAAGAAATTATAAAAAATAAATGGAAAAGAAAAATAAATAAGGGGCTATCTATAGGAATTCGAGATTTTTTATAAAAAATGGAAGAATAAAAGAATTAAAAAAATAAGGGTCTACTTATAGGGATCAAATTTTTTCTTAAAAAATAAAAGGAAATATAAAATTAAATAAAGGGCTATGGGATTTGAATTGTGACAAGTTTTGACAAAAAAAAAAAATGATTAAGAGAAAAAAATTTATAAATAAGGAGCCGTGACAAGTTTTGGCAAAATCAAATAAAATGAAAAATAAAAAAAATAAGAGATAATAAAAGAAAAGAGAAAAGGTCTTAAGAATTAAGAGGGAATCAAATAAAGTAAAATAGAAAAAAGATTAAGAAATAATAAAAGGAACGAGAAAAAGGCTTAAAAATTAAGAGGTGGTGGGGTTTGAACTATGGCATTTTGGCAAGACAAAGGGGCTCTAACCACTCCAACAACTTAAGCATATGTAAATTTGGGGAGGCTGTTTATATTTATACAAACTAAATCAAATAATAACATACGTTTGTCGGATTTTTGAAAAACTTTGGGGAGGCCATGGTCCCCCAAACTAAGCTGTAGATCCGCCCCTGAACCCTGGTACCCCTGACATATGGCCAATTGTTAAATTTTTGTTTGGGAATGTAATTGTTCTAAAATTTGAAGTGAATCCAAAACTACGACCATGAATTTTGTTGAATGAATAAGAGATTTTATGTATCGAAAAGAATATTACGAAAGTTCTTGGTTACAAAGTTATAAAACAATGTTAGAAGTCTTTTCAAGTGATTCAATTTTTTTTTAATTTAACTATTATTTTTATTTTGAGTGTATTCTTTAAACCGTGCAGGTGTTTTGTGGACCGACGCTCATGGCTCTTTGGTGTGGGTAAAAAGATTTTCGAAAGTGAAATGCATATGGATTTTTTAAGGGGTTGTGTCGTATGTCCTTCACTAGTTAGTCAACGCTTGTGTCTTGTACTTTCTAAGTTATTTACGTTATCTTATGATTTTATGAAGGAAAGAAAAGTACTTGAAATATTATTTATCATTAAGCCTATGGCCTAAAATTACCAAAACCGGCCTGGCGTGATCTAATTGGGACAATTCAGATTAACATTTTCTTTGTTGTCAATGTCCAGAACCTCAAGTGAGAACCCAAAACTTGAGAGGTCCTGGTTTGAGGGGAAAAAACATTGAAAAAAAGAAGGGATAAGGACAAAATACCTGACTTAAAAACAAAAATAAAACAAAACAAAACAAAAAAGACGCTATCTTCTTATCTCAACATACATAAATTTTTTATTTTTTTTCAAAAATATCTGATTTATTTCAAACGCTTGGTCTATAAATGGTTTCAAGTGATTTCCAATTAATAACTAATTTGGGGCTTTTATCAATTACGCCAATGCAAAGAACCATATTTCATTTAGGCCAAACGGTTTTTCATATGTTTTTTATATTTAACTCCTACACATACATTACAAATTTACCTCTAAATTAATACCAGCCATCCTCTACGAATTCTTAATTTCACGCAAAAAAAAAATTACCATGCGTTATTCTCCGGGCCAATTTCATACTAATAAAATTTCGTACTAATTTAACGTGATTTGAAAATTTCATACAAATTTGTAAAATTCTTTTAGAATTACATACTAATTTAGTGAATTTGCGAATTTCATACTTTCTTTTAGAATTTCATATAATAAAATTTATTACTAATTTAACGGGATTTGAGAATTTCATACTAATTTGGAGATTCGATTGACTTTAGTATGTGAGAATTTCATACTAATTTGGATTGGTCTTTTTAGTATGTGATGTGAGAATTTTACTAATTGGAAAAAGCCTTTATAGAATTTTATATGATTGAGCTTATACATTTGAATTTGTTGGAGAAGTCTCATGTGAATTTGTTATTTTCCCGCGAGTCAGTTGAGGTAAAGTTATGAAGAGTTCTGAATCGGAGCAGTTTTGGGTAATACAGACAGTTCCTATTTATAATTTATTAATTAATAAAATTAACTGGACTTAATGAGATAAAATATTTTAAAGTAATTAAACGATAAATAGAGTTTTGATTTGGTACTAATTGGGAATCTTCCCTAATTTTTATGCCCAAATAATTGGGAAAATAAACCTTGCTAAAAATATGTGTTTATATATGGTTTCCAATTTATTTCCAATTCGAAATACCCTACTAATTGTAAAAATTAACCCTTTCAAAATAACGTATTTCTATATGGTTTCCAATTATTTCCCATTGGTTTTATACTCTATTAATTGGAAAAGTGAACTCTTTCAAAAATATGTGTTTATATGGTTTCCAGTTTGTGTTTTTATATGATTTCCATTTGTTTTCAATTGGTTTCTATACAAATAGTTAGAAAAATGAAGTCTTTCAAAAACATGTGTTTTATACATGGTTTCGAGTTGGTTTATATGCTCGAATAATTGGGAAAATAAATTTTGGCAAAACATGTGTTTGTATATAGTTTTTATAGTTTGTTTGAAATTTATTTCTATACTCTAATAATTGTGAAAACAAACTCTTTCAAAATTATGTATTTTTTGTTGAAGGAAAAACACAATTAGTGTGCCTTCGTCAACAAATAACTGATGAAGGATAATTTAGGTACTCGTTATCTTTATGAAATATGTAAATATGTATTTAATACCCCTATATAAAGGGAGTATTTGATAAATAAGAGAAACCTAATTTCTATCGTCTCCTTCGTCTCTCTTTTATATCTTCTCCTTATACTTTTCCTTTTACACGTTATCATCACGATCCTCTGACATATTGAGATTGATCGAGAATAAGCCTTCATAATCAAAGCAATAATTTCACAATTTTCTTAGGTCGAAAATTTAACTGCGCTATAAGTTTGAAAAAATATTTTCTCACGTTTCAACCATTGGATTGTGTTACAATTTCCACAAAACCTTTAAAACCTTTTGAATTACGTTCTGAACAGTGGAAATCGGATTCGAAAATACAAGAAAGTATATATATATATATATATAATTTCGAACAAAGCAGATTTTATTTTTCAAAAATTTATGTGCAGTGTTTTTCAAAATACGATCTCGAACAATAGAATCGTTGGATCAAGCTAAAATTTTGATATATTGTTGAAAACATGTACAATTTCAATTTGGACGGTGAAGATTTGAATATGAGGTTTAAAGAATTTGATAATGAAATTCGAATAGAGATGATCCTGTTTTCCGAAACAGCCTGCCCAATTTCTTTTAAAAATTAAATTACGCATAATCTAACCGTTGGATGATGCTGGACTTTGAATATAATATTTAAAAGATATAGTGGTTATATCTCTACGGTGGAGATTGGGTTTGAAGGTCTATGTCAACAGAAACATATCGTGGACAAACCTATTGCAAAAATAAATTGGGAAAGAATCGTGACTTTTCTTCAAGGTAACTAGAATTACCCTATTATTTATTAAATGCAACTAATAAATATATTCTTATATGGATATATGATATGATATGTATTATTGTGCATTCTTACACAAAGCATGTATATGTATATATGTTACCTATGATTATATGCATGTGATGTTATGTACAATATTGACAAATATGAAATTTTTTGCAAAACTTTGAATAATATTCATAGAGTACATAATATATTATTACATATACTTTTAGATGATTTCTTATTTAGAAATCATAAATAAAGTTATTATTTACATGATTAGATGAGAGATTGATCATGATTTTATCAATATGTTAGTTAATCATTAATTTCGATGAATTGATAGATTCATGTATGTTGGTAATTCTCGACGAATTGATTCATTCATGTATGTTGTCATTCTATTCAAGATTATTTATAAGCTACTTTCAATATGTATAATTGATTGTACATTTGCATATTTTCATGATAATGAAAGTTCACGAACGAAACAAAATTGTATAAATAAGTCTTGTGATAAAGTATATTCACATGATATCAAAGAAAGATTATGACATACTTAAAATTGTATAAATAAGTCTTGTGATAAAGTATATTCACATGATATCAAAGAAAGATTATGACATACTTCAAATTCATTGTCTAAAAAATTGATTGAACTAACTCAATCTAAATATAATTTAATATACTCAAAAGAAATTGAGTACTACCATCATTGGTTTGATGTGGAAACTAGAAGAACTACAACTCCACAATAATATCATCCACCACAAAGAATTGTCAAACTAAACCAAAGTCAATTCTCTAATGAATTTGTGAATTCATATTGACCCCAAGAATTGTCAAACTAAACCAAAGTCAATTCTCTAATGAATTTGAGAATTCATATTGACCCCAATCTTATGTTGGAAGTATATTTAGTTACAAACTTTCAATGAAATTTGGGATGTGCTCTTAATGATTATTTTGGAAATTTTATGAAACACTACTTCCAAGCTTATGAATTTAGTGAAAAGAAAATTATTTACTTGCTAAAAAGGATCAATGACTTTGATATGTTTCGACTAAAAACATGTCTTACCATATGTGAAAAGGAAAGTTATTTTAAATGACGATAAGTAATTCAGAGATACGATCTCACTCTATTTTTTTTCACTTGAGCAAACAATACTGATGCACTTGTATAATATTAATTATGATAATAAGTCATTGAGAGACATGACATTATTTTTCATAATACCAATGTTAGACCTCCGAATAAAGAAATTTCTTGAGGCTAACCAGGATCGATATGAATAATAAAAATAACCTCAAAGTAAAGGGGAAGAGACATGTTGATCCCTACCTATGTGGGAAGAATAAACCACAAGGTAAGATATGTAAGAGTTTGTGATATTTATTGGTGGTGGTAGAAGTCATGAAGGTTCTCCCAATAACCTTGCTTAGTCAATGAATATCCTCTATTTTGATTGATGAAATTTATTTATTTCTTACTTTACAAAGAACTTGTGAAAGTATAATCAATCATTCATATTAGACTATTGTATTTGGTTCTTAAAGTTTATTTTGAGTTAGATTTATGTGATATGACCTGATTAATTAATTAATTATTATTGGCTTATTAGTAAATTTCATCCTCAAAGTATTGAATATACTTGAGTTTATTACCCACACATTCACATAAAAGGTTCATGGCACTACTTCATTGTTTTTTTGTTTT
>BMAC01001049.1:104143-117813 GCA_014905375.1 Phtheirospermum japonicum | reverse complement strand
GTTTTTTTTTTTGTTTTTTTTTTTTTTTGCTTTTTCTATTTCTTTTTTTTTTGGTTTTGTTTTTCTTTTTTTTTCTTTTCTTTTTCCTTTTTTATTTTGGATTTTATTTTTAATAAACTTATATATAGAAATTATTTTAAAGATCAAATCAGTCAGAATAATTTTGTTTTCCAAATTATACTATTTTTATATGTTGTACTAATTTATGATAAAAATTATGATTGATTATTATTTAACTAAAAAAATTGAAATTTAATAAATCTAATTAATTAGTGTAATTTTATTTTTTCATTAAACTACATTTTAAATTATGATATTTTTATTATCAACATATTAAAAATAATAATTATATTATTTAATGAATATATTTTTTCTTTCTTTGTAATTTAATTTTCTTTTTCTCTCTACAAACAATTAAAATTCGTCGTCAATAACTTTTTGTTCTAAAAACGAAACTCATTTATCTTTCCTTTTATTTTTTCCTTTCATATTTTAAATTCTTATTTTAGATTTTGTTCTTAGGTTGCAGTCATAAAAATTACCATAATTTCTTTTTAAATATATTTTCAAGTAGAAGAATAAGACTCAAATCTTAAGATGAATTATTATTAATAAACAATTGTATAAAAAAGGAATATATATTGTATAAAGAGTAATTATTTCATGACACCTAATTTAATAATTTCGAAATATTTATAATATGAATGACTATTATTAATAAATGTATATTACGTAAAGGAAAATTATATTGTATAAAAATTAATTATTTAAAGAAACATAATTTAATATATTCAATCTACCTATACAATACAGGAAAATTTATAGAGATAAAGGAGAATAGTATTTTCTTTTCTTTTATTTCCACTAGATAAAACATACAATTGCTATATACCATGTTCAGCGAATCTAAATACATGAATACATCAAATTAAAATTTCGGATATACTACATATAAAATAAATATACATCGATATATAGATTATTACATAATATCAAGTTGCACTACTAAGTATATTTCCTTATGTTTGAATTAGAACTCATTTTGCAAAGTGTATGCATTTTATATTTGTATATTGAGGCAAATTGGCACCCTAACCATTAGTCGGACTTCTTAAATTTATTTTTAAAATTAAAAAAATACCAAAAAAAATTAGTATACCCCATTCGGTTGTCTAACAAAAGTTTTTGTATTTTATATTATCCATGTATTAGTTGATTAAATGTTACAATGTAATCTTATTTTTATATAATTTTTTCCTTTCACTATAAAAATTAGAAATAATTATTAATAATAATACAAACTCTTTTATATATTTTTTTCACTTTTTTTAATATTTTATAACTTAATTTATATTAATATAAAAATTATTGAAAATAAATTTATCCCGCAACGAAGTGCGGGTTAAAATCTAGTTGTAATTAAACATGACTTATTGGGTTATTTTTGTAATTATCCGTAACTTCTTATATTTAATAAAATACAAATATTTTGTGGTTTTCATAATTTCAAAAGATGGGTTTATCTTTTTGTAATTAGTATAAAGTGCGGTTTTTTGCATTTTAAATAGACTTCATGGATTGTTTTTTCAATTATCCATAATTCTTTATATCTAAATAGTATTACCAACTGTGAGTAACTCTAAAGGTGTAACCAAACTTGAAGGTGTCTTTTGTAACTACTCCTCAATCTAAAGGTGTAACCAAACTTGAAAGTTTCTTTTGTAATTACTCCAAACTTCTGGGGGGAAATGTAATAATATAGCGGTAATTAATTAATTTTTGTAATTCAACTGTACAACATGGATTGTTTTTCTAATTATCCATAACTTTCGATATCTAAATAGTATTAGCAACTCTTAAGGTGGAATCAAACTTCAAGGGGTTTCTTGTAATTACTCCAATATTCTAGAGTGGTTTATTTAATAATAAAAGATAAAAAGTTGTATCGAGATATCCTGATAAAGGTAATATTGCATTATAAGAAAAGAGGAATTAGATACACTACCACGGTGTTTTTGTAATTAATCATTTTTTTAATTCAACAGACCTCATAGGTCGTTTTTGTAATTATTCGCAACTTCTGATATCTGAATAGCATTAGTAAACTTAAGGCGGAATCAAACTTCAGGGGGTTTCTTATTTACTCCTGTCTTTTGGGATAGTTTTTGGATTTTTAAATGATAATAGTATTAGCAACTCTTACGGTGGAATCAAACTTCAAGGGGTTTATTATAATTGCTCCAATATTCTAGGGTAGTTTTTATAATTTTAAGAGATAAAAAGTAGTGTCAAGATATCCTGATAAAGGTAATGTTGAATTATAAGAAAAGAGAAATTAGATACACTGCCAGGGTATTTATGTAATTAAACATTTTTTATAAATCAACTGGACCTCATGGGTCGTTTTTTTAATTATCCGCGTCTTCTGATATCTAAATGGTATTAGTAACTCTTAAGGCGGAATCAAACTTCAGTGGGATTCTTATAATTACTCCAATCTTCTTGGCTAATTTTTGTAATTTTAAAAGATAAATGTATCCATTTGTAATTAGTATAAAGTGACATCGTTTGTNAACTAAACCAAAGTCAATTCTCTAATGAATTTGTGAATTCATATTGACCCCAAGAATTGTCAAACTAAACCAAAGTCAATTCTCTAATGAATTTGAGAATTCATATTGACCCCAATCTTATGTTGGAAGTATATTTAGTTACAAACTTTCAATGAAATTTGGGATGTGCTCTTAATGATTATTTTGGAAATTTTATGAAACACTACTTCCAAGCTTATGAATTTAGTGAAAAGAAAATTATTTACTTGCTAAAAAGGATCAATGACTTTGATATGTTTCGACTAAAAACATGTCTTACCATATGTGAAAAGGAAAGTTATTTTAAATGACGATAAGTAATTCAGAGATACGATCTCACTCTATTTTTTTTCACTTGAGCAAACATACTGATGCACTTGTATAATATTAATTATGATAATAAGTCATTGAGAGACATGACATTATTTTTCATAATACCAATGTTAGACCTCCGAATAAAGAAATTTCTTGAGGCTAACCAGGATCGATATGAATAATAAAAATAACCTCAAAGTAAAGGGGAAGAGACATGTTGATCCCTACCTATGTGGGAAGAATAAACCACAAGGTAAGATATGTAAGAGTTTGTGATATTTATTGGTGGTGGTAGAAGTCATGAAGGTTCTCCCAATAACCTTGCTTAGTCAATGAATATCCTCTATCTTGATTGATGAAATTTATTTATTTCTTACTTTACAAAGAACTTGTGAAAGTATAATCAATCATTCATATTAGACTATTGTATTTGGTCTTAAAGTTTATTTTGAGTTAGATTTATGTGATATGACCTGATTAATTAATTAATTATTATTGGCTTATTAGTAAATTTCATCCCAAAGTATTGAATATACTTGAGTTTATTACCACACATTCACATAAAAGGTTCAGGAGTAAACTATTAAATATAATGTAACATATCTAACAAATAATGTAGAATGAAAATTATTTCGTTCAAATACCTCTGTAGAATGTGAGAATTTGTCGAAAAATAGTCAATTATTCACTTAATTGATATTTATATGTGACAAAGTCTTGATGCCTAGTGACACATTGATTAAAGTCATAAAAGCTCGGTATGGACCAAGAGCGAAACGAACCTTGTTAAGTTTGTTAATATTCATGTTTATGATTAACATTAAGAAGCACATTATAATAATGGAATTATACCTTTAATTTATGTGGAAGAAAGCACGTTTTAGAGTCAGTCTAGTAAATTTACTTTACTACTTTTTGATTATTGAATTATAAGATATGACCAACAAAGAACTTGTGGACAGTGACTCATTCAAGTTTTGACACAACTGGCGTGGATTCTTTGGTCGTCGTGATATGATGGTCCATATTATAAGAAATTAACATGAACATCTTTTATTTTGAGTGAAACACAAAACGAGATAGAAATTTGATGCACAGTATAGTGTCGAAATAATGTTGTTACATTACAGCTAGTGCATTCTAAAGTACTAGGAGCACTACATACATTCATATCTCAAAGATGCATCACTCATTTTTTTTCAAAACTTGTTTATTAGCAAAATTGTATGATTGAGACCTGCATATGCTAAAGATACAAAGTATAATATTCCATTCTTATAATTGATAATTGGTGATACATGTGGACATAACCATTCTAAATGCGGATCATTCAAGTATTTTATAATTTTGGTCGATGTTTCGGCACGTATTGTCCATAAAAATATTGCATTTGCAAAACTTCTAGCACATTTAGTATGATTGAGGACTCACCACCCTTATAGAGCATCCAAACTCATAATGTTAGAGAGTTTACATCAAAAGTATTTGATATCTATAGCATTTTAATCAAGATCGATGCAATGCATCTTATACCTTAATGTGCATATATAATAAGGTCTCAAAGAAGAAACCGTCGAAAAGAATATAAATGGTGACTAAGATAATATGCGCACTCATATATTTGTCTCTGCACAGTGTTATGCAATATTGCACGCAACTCTTACTTATTCGTTTATGAACCCTTGTTAACTAGATATTTTGCGTACCGGTTTGTAACTGGATATAAGCCTGATAATTCATATCTACGCATATTTGATTACGCAGTATATGTGCTATTGCGCCCCCACATCGCATTCTTATGGGCTTCTAAAAATGATTATGTATTTATATTGGATATGAATTTCCAACAGTCAATACGATATTTTTCTCGCTAAATTAGCGAATTTGTCACTCTAATAAGACAGTCTTCCCGTCGTTTGGGGGAGTTAAGAAAAATTATTTTCTAATGGAACAACAGAAATAGTTTCATACTGTGTCTCATTATGACCCCCGCATTTCACGATGAGTGAACAATCAAAGTATAGAAGACTCATTTTAAAGTGATGAGATCATATATATACCAGCTGCAAATGTGTCTGCAAGGTTAAAAGTCCCCATAAAGGGCACAATGTCGCAGATTAAGACATTGCAACCATACTTAGTGGAGGTGTAGTTGAGGTCATGACTCCCAAAAGGAACAGGGGAGGTCCCTTGGTTCGATCAATACTCGCCCAAGGAATAAGAGGGCGTGTATGGCACAACTTCCATTGATCATCAATGAAGATAATTCCTCTCATGAGATTATCTCTGATTATACTTATATCCATGAATCATTACTGGAGGACGCTCCGATATTTAATATTATTCCAGAGAATAAGAAATCTCAATGTACTATGAGAGTTTATATAAATTGATGGAAAAATTTTCCACACACATTGATGATGT
Organism: Phtheirospermum japonicum; assembly: GCA_014905375.1. Lineage (NCBI taxonomy): Eukaryota > Viridiplantae > Streptophyta > Magnoliopsida > Lamiales > Orobanchaceae > Phtheirospermum > Phtheirospermum japonicum. Next base: position 112,483 of record BMAC01001049.1, on the reverse strand, counting down.
ATACACTGTTGCTCAAGGAATCATAGAGCACTATGATATCGAGCCATGCTCTATTGAAATGTCAATATAGAGAAAATTGACCTAAATGTAATGAATCAATCCAGGTAGAACTAAATTCACTGACAACAAGACGAGTATTTGGTCTGGTAGTGCTAACCTCACCAAGTGTAAAGCTTGTAGAATATGAATAAAGTTTTGTCAGAAAGCGCAATGAGAAAAATAAAGCCATGAGATGCAAATCTACACTTTAAGCACAAAGTTTCTCATAATGCCCTGGAATTGACTATGAGGATATGTACTCTCTCATAATGGATGTTATAATTCCAAATAACGAGAATGCAGCTTATACCTGTGGTTACATCATATCTCTATGGGGATCATGATTTAGAGATATATATATACGAAAGTGCTTGCTGGCCTTTTATTGCCAAGGCAAGTGACTCTGAGCCACGGAGTGCATTTGCAATTAAATTAAAACACTCACTTTATGGATTGAAATAATCCAGACAGATGTGGTATAACCGTCTAAGTGACTACTTGATTGGGAAAAGATAATTTTTGCCTTTGCGTATTTATAAAGAAAATAAATTTCAAATTTGCGATTATAGTTGTATATGTCGATGAAAGGAACATAATGTATACTCTTAATGAAATAAGAGATAGCGCTAGTTATTTGAAATTTTAATTTGAGATAATGAACCATGTGAAAACTCGGTTATGTTAAAGCTTTAAACTAAAATCGAGTTTGTGGAATACTAAATTCTACAGTTTGCATATATCCAAAAGATGATCAGGCAACTAAACATGGATAAGTGCAATATGTTAGCACTCCTATGATTGGTCAAAGTGAAGATATAAGGAAATATCAATTTCGTCAGTGGAATGACGAAGAACTGGTGGGAGCTGAAATTCTCTACCTATGTACAATATGCGCATTATTGTACCATTACTAACACACTTGACCAAATATTAATTTCTCAAAATTGTTATCCTGGTTTAACTCAAGAAAGCTAAATATCACTGGAATGGAATCAAAATATATTTTGATTCCTAAAAGAAACCATTGACGCGAGTTTATTTTTACCATTCATAAATATAATTGGGACTGCAGATGGTCTTGTAAACCCTAAGAAAATATTGAGTTTACTTCCTACTGTGAAACGCTAAATAGTATCGTTGCTGTTGATTACTCATTCGATCCATGTAAAGAGATCATTATCATACATATAGTAGTTCGTGATTATAAATGGTAAGTGTTATGATCATACATATCTCTGATAATAGTGGCTCGAACTCTATCACTGAAGAAAATGTGATAATATGAGTAATATCACCACAACTCTTCTACAACTAACAACTATGCACTTTCTCAAGAATCAAGTAAATTGCGGAAGTGAAAACTTTCAAAATTCTCTTGATAGATGTACATATCAAAGAGAGGTGTAGACTTTAGGGGGAGTCTCAACATAGGTGTGTTGTACTATTTTTCCTTAGACCAAGTTTTATTTTTCACATTGGGTTTTGTTACTTGGCAAGGTTTTAACGAGGCAACAATGAAACACCATTTCACCCTTTGACTTGGCACAAGGGATAGTGTTGAAGGAAAAACACAATTAGTGTGCCTTCGTTAATAAGTAACTGATGAAGGACAATTTAAGTATTTGTTATGTTTATGTATCATGGAAATATGTATTTAATACCCCTATATAAAGGGAGTAATTGATGAATAAGAGAACTCTAATTTCTACCGTCTCCTTCGTCTCTCTTTTATGTCTTCTCCTTATACTTTTCCTTTTATATGTTTATATTATTTCCAATTCATTTCTCATTGGTTTCTACACCCATATAATTGAGAAAGTGAATTCTTTAAAAAATATATGTTTATATGGTTTTGAGTTTGTATTTTTATATGATTTCCAATTTGTTTCCAATTAATTTGGAATAGTGAACTCTTTAAAAAACATGTGTTTATTTATGGTTTCCAATTGATTTCTATACTCTAATAATTGGAAAGTGAACCCTTTTATAAACATGTATGTCTTTATGGTTTCAATTTTGTTTCGAATTGGTTTATATACCCTAGTAATTAGGAAAGTGAACTCTTTCAAAAACTATTTATATGGTTTTCAATTTATGTTTTTATATGTTTTTCAATTTGTTTCCAATTGGTTTTTGTACCATAATAATTGAAAAGGTTAACTCTTTCAAAAACATGTGTTTCTTTGTGGTTCCCAACTGATTTTCAATTGGTTTCTATACCCTAATAATTGGGCAAGTGAACCCTTTCAAAAACATGTATTTCTTTATGGTTTCAAAATTGTTTCCAATTGGTTTTATAACCTAATAATTAGGAAAGTAAACCATTTCAAAAACATATGGTTTCCAATTTGTGTTTTTATATAATTTCCAATTTGTTTCTAATAGATTTCTACACCATAATAATTTAAAAATTGAATTCTGTTAAAAACACACGTGTTTCTTATGATTTCCAACTGATTTTCAATTGGATTCTGTACCCTAATAATTGATCTGTGATCATGAGGGGAAAAATATTATTTGAAACACCCTCGCAGAATAATAAATTCATGCTTATTGGTAATATGTGCATAATTGAAATCTTTCACTCAAACATGGCAATATATATTCATGTCTTGAGATTATATGCCAATTTCATGTTAATCACATGAAAAATTGAGGTATAAAAAGTTGAAAAAAACAGAGTTTTTGATGACTTAATAACAGGATGGCAACACTAGCCAACAAGGACATAAATGCACACTATAGCCAACTAGAAGTCACTTAAAGAAACATAAATCCACATAGATAAAAAAAATTAACATACTGTTGAAAATAAAATTACACAAATATGGAGTGTCATGAAATGTAAAATAAATAATATCCACTCCAGCAATCCTTTTTCTCAAAAAAAAAAAAAAAAGTTAAATCCACTCCAGGTTATAAAGTAGAATGTAAGTCTCATGGCAAATCCAAGAGATAATAGTAGAGAATCTGCTAATGATATTACCATTATCACAACTTCGGAAATCTCAATTTTGAGTTGAGATCTCAACAAAGAAAGGTTGGCTTTCTGTAGTAACGATTTCAAATGAGTCATGCGAACAATATCAAAGCTCCCCCCATTTGTTTTGTGAATCATCGCATTATCTCACTGGACAACCTCAAAATATTGCCATTACTTTGTGTGTGTGCACTCTCACTAATACCTCAAAATCATCGCACCAGAAAACCTCATGAAATGGTGTAAAAGGCCTATTCCAATTAAACCTGAAAAAAGTTCCCCATCAATTCATTCAGCCGTCGGCGGCAGAAAGATTTGAGAATATTAAAGTTGCGATGGAAAAATAGAAAAAATACTTTTTTCCAAACGAAATAAAAGTCAATCCACCGGTATGCTTTGCAACTTTAATATTCTCAAATCTTTCCGCCGACGGCTGAATGAATTGATGGGAACTTTTTTCAGGTTTAATTGGGATAGGCCTTTTACACCATTTCATGAGGTTTTCTGGTGCGGATAAGAAATTTTATTTCAAAATAATAAGTAAGTAAAGAGAGAGCAAGGAGGTTTAGAGTATATTTTCTTCTCTCGGTGGATGATGCGGTTTGGGTCTTCTGAACTCCTATATTTATAGGGTGAGATTGATATAACGCATAGAGGCTGTAATGAGTTTGATTTTAAATTTATAGACCACAAAATAAAACTTGGGGTGAGATGATTTTGATTACGGGAAAGTGCTTCTGTAATCATTTCAAATAAAATTATTTGTTATTTTACATTCGTTTTTCCACTGATAGTAATTTAAAGGATAATTTTGTAAATATATTCAAAAACCCATTTTAAATACTTTTTTTTTTTTAAAAAAAAGCTTTTATTCACATATACTTCTTACTTATGCTTCTCAACTACTTGTTCAGGTGGTCTCAGAATATCGGAAGAGGAGTTTGGATTTCATACTTGAAGCCATTAATCATCCGACCTATCTGGATGATGATGAGTTTGTCAAGATTTAACATAATTTGTAGTTGGATAGAACATTCATTCATCGCTGTTTCTTTGACTTTGTACATAAACCAATGAAAACTAATGGAAGTTTGGATACATTGGACTCGCTTACCAAATTGTTGCTATCAAACTGAAAGCCGTAATATTTTTTAGGTAATAAAAAATTGGAAAAAAGAAATGTACATGATATTTAGTCCAACTATAAAAATAAAAATAATCCTCAAATTATCTTTCGAAATTACGAATACTTGGTATTTTAATTCTGTTTTACTATTGGACCAGGGAATTTAAAATATTGATTTTAGATGATGTCAACTTGTTATAGCTGGTGAGAAATTAGGCAGCCAACCCTCCAATTATTGTATGGCGCCCATCAAATGCAGACACAACAATCCTTATATATATATATCCTGCTTGTATAAATTTCCAAATATGAGTGCTCCTTATTAAAGTGACTTTTCTTTTGCCAATAACAAATCCTTATATAAGTTCCAAAATATGATCACATGATATACTACTATTCTTTTCTTTTTTTTTTCGTTTTTCTTATTTAGCCAAATTTCCCCATCTTTTGAGTAGGTTGAAAAAAGTTTGGTTAGGTTTGCCATGGCACATTGTCCTTCGCTTGCTTTTGTGAAGCAGTTCTTCCTCTATTAAAAATAATATACCATTAGGATATTTTTGTTGTTGTTTTTCCTTTCTCAGTTTTTGGGGTCGTTTTTGTCCAATCTTTTTTCTGCATGATGCGAACCAAAATGTCCATACGTAATATTATTTGATTTATGAGGTTATTTGTGATAAACGACCTCATTTATGGGAGATGGTGTTCCTCCTAGAAAATGAGCGAGCTGTGTTGTGATTTTGAGAAGTGAGCGAGCTGTTTTGGTATTAGCGAGCTGTTTGTGAAGAGTAGCGACCTGTAGTATGGGGATGACTTTTCATATAGGGTCGCGATCTCTTGTAATTTGGGCTGAGTACTTGAGCCTGTTTGTGGGTTTGATGTACGTGGATTGTTATGGGCCTGGTGGGCTGTAAGCTCCGACTTATTTTGGTACCTTATTGAGAGGTTTATTGTTTATGGGAATTTACTATATGAGAGGAATCCTAATTATAAGACAGTTGTTGTATTTATGGAATTGTYGTAGGAGAAGGTAACCAAGGACTTCTCTTGTATCTATAAAAGGAGGAGCATACCTCTCATTATTTTAAGCCTATGATATCATTATATTGCATTATTGTTGAGAGAAGAAGTGGTGATTTCGCTTATTAACTTAAGCGTCGGAGGGCCTTAACGGGCTCGAAATCCGGCCCGTTCTAGGCGCTATTTTGCATGAAGTCGAGGTCGCTGTGACGATTGCGGATTCTTTGGAGGTCGCTGTGTCACGTTTGGAGGTTTTCTAGGTCACTGATCTCTATTTTTGAGGTTAGTACCCCTTTTATTTGGTAGTTCAACTTTTTGGACTTATCAAATTGGCGCCGTCTGTGGGAAAGAGAGACATCGAGTCTTTGAGCGAAAGGCGTGAGAAACTGCACAAATCAAACATGAAGGAGAAGAACATAACATCGAGAGTTTCTGGATTACGCGTCTGGATCCAACAATAAGAAGAAAAAGAATAGATTCCTACATCTTGGCGAGAAAGATGTCCCGGGGGATGAGCAGGAGTACCCTCGCATGGGTCCTCTGATTCGAAGCGCGGGCAATACACCTCCACCTTCTCCTAAAAAGCAAGTTGGGAGAGGGCTGGTGGAAGAAGTGGAGAAGCAGATGCCTGGGGTAGAACCACAAAAATCAATCCCCGAGGCAACAGGAGGAGGAAATCCGGTGGGTTTGATGTACGTGGATTGTTATGGGCCTGGTGGGCCGTAAGCTCCGACTTATTTTGGTACCTTATTGAGAGGTTTATTGTTTATGGGAATTTACTATATGAGAGGAATCCTAATTATAAGACAGTTGTTGTATTTATGGAATTGTGGTAGGAGAAGGTAACCAAGGACTTCTCTTGTATCTATAAAAGGAGGAGCATACCTCTCATTATTTTAAGCCTATGATATCATTATATTGCATTATTGTTGAGAGAAGAAGTGGGTGATTTTGCTTATTAACTTAAGCGTCGGAGGGCCTTAACGGGCTCGAAATCCGGCCCGTTCTAGGCGCTATTTTGCAGGAAGTCGAGGTCGCTGTGACGATTGCGGATTCTTTGGAGGTCGCTGTGTCACGTTTGGAGGTTTTCTAGGTCACTGATCTCTATTTTTGAGGTTAGTACCCCCTTTATTTGGTTAGTTCAACTTTTGGACTTATCACTGCAGATAACATATACTAATCGGTAATCATCTTCTATTATATTATATAAGTATAGGAAATAAATGTGTGGTTCTGATGGTCGAGAATCACAATGTTATGAAAAATAAAACTAGTGAACTAAGCATAAGAGAAAAGAGATAATTGGACCGTGACCGGTTATGGCAAGCCGCACAAATATGTAAATTATAAATAAATGTATGACAATATGAAATAGCATAATAATAATAAAATACGAAAGGACTTTCTTCCATTTTTTATTATATATCCTTAACTTCTTATATAAAATGAAATAAACTAATCTATACCTATTTTTTATTTAAATACTATAGAAGGCCTGCCAGTTTTTGGGCAGGCCATTTGGCACTACTTCATTGTTTTTTTGTTTTGTTTTTTTTTTTTGTTTTTTTTTTTTTTTGCTTTTTCTATTTCTTTTTTTTTTTGGTTTTGTTTTTCTTTTTTTTTTCTTTCTTTTCCTTTTTTATTTTGGATTTATTTTTAATAAACTTATATATAGAAATTATTTTAAAGATCAAATCAGTCAGAATAATTTTGTTTTCCAAATTATACTATTTTTATATGTTGTACTAATTTATGATAAAAATTATGATTGATTATTATTTAACTAAAAAAATTGAAATTAATAAATCTAATTAATTAGTGTAATTTTATTTTTTCATTAAACTACATTTTAAATTATGATATTTTTATTATCAACATATTAAAAATAATAATTATATTATTTAATGAATATATTTTTTTCTTCTTTGTAATTTAATTTCTTTTTCTCTCTACAAACAATTAAAATTCGTCGTCAATAACTTTTTGTTCTAAAAACGAAACTCATTTATCTTTCCTTTTATTTTTTCCTTTCATATTTTAAATTCTTATTTTAGATTTTGTTCTTAGGTTGCAGTCATAAAAATTACCATAATTTCTTTTTAAATATATTTTCAAGTAAGAAGAATAAGACTCAAATCTTAAGATGAATTATTATTAATAAACAATTGTATAAAAAAGGAATATATATTGTATAAAAAGTAATTATTTCATGACACCTAATTTAATAATTTCGAAATATTTATAATATGAATGACTATTATTAATAAATGTATATTACGTAAAGGAAAATTATATTGTATAAAATTAATTATTTAAAGAAACATAATTTAATATATTCAATCTACCTATACAATACAGGAAAATTTATAGAGATAAAGGAGAATAGTATTTTCTTTTCTTTTATTTCCACTAGATAAAACATACAATTGCTATATACCAATGTTCAGCGAATCTAAATACATGAATAACATTCAAATTAAAATTTCGGATATATTACATATAAAATAAATATACATCGATATATAGATTATTACATAATATCAAGTTGCACTACTAAGTATATTTCCTTATGTTTGAATTAGAACTCATTTTGCAAAGTGTATGCATTTTATATTTGTATATTGAGGCAAATTGGCACCCTAACCATTAGTCGGACTTCTTAAATTTATTTTTAAAATTAAAAAATACCAAAAAAATTAGTATACCCCATTCGGTTGTCTAACAAAAGTTTTTGTATTTTATATTATCCATGTATTAGTTGATTAAATGTTACAATGTAATCTTATTTTTATATAATTTTTTCCTTTCACTATAAAAATTAGAAATAATTATTAATAATAATACAAACTCTTTTATATATTTTTTCACTTTTTTAATATTTTATAACTTAATTTATATTAATATAAAAATTATTGAAAATAAATTTATCCCGCAACGAAGTGCGGGTTAAAATCTAGTTGTAATTAAACATGACTTATTGGGTTATTTTTGTAATTATCCGTAACTTCTTATATTTAATAAAATACAAATATTTTGTGGTTTTCATAATTTCAAAAGATGGGTTTATCTTTTGTAATTAGTATAAAGTGCGGTTTTTTGCATTTTAAATAGACTTCATGGATTGTTTTTTCAATTATCCATAATTCTTTATATCTAAATAGTATTACCAACTGTGAGT
>BMAC01001049.1:53671-73583 GCA_014905375.1 Phtheirospermum japonicum | reverse complement strand
TGGCTGCGTAGGGAATTCTACCTTGAAGCGGTCCAGGCGTTTGCGCAACATACCGCCTGGCGTTGTGCCGCCCGCGGTCCCAAAGAGCAAGGAAGGTCCGCGTCGCTACGTGCCGATTGAACACATGAACCTCCAGGAGGATGTTTTTGTGGAGTCTGATCCCGATGATTATGATTTTGAGCCTACTGCTCCGATTGCCGGAGTTGGCCGCCGTCTGCTTCTGCTCCCAGTTTGCCGGAGAAGAAGAGGTTTACTCGCCGGAAGCAGCTTGTACGTAAAGCCGACAGGAGACCCGGTCTGACGAAAGACAGTGTCTCACCCAGCCAGACAAAGGTCAAAGTCTCTCCCAAGTCATCTGCTACTGAGTATTCTTCGCCTCCATATACTGTGCTGGATTTTATCACCGGCGAAGTTACTAGTTCCGCCAAGTCGCCTGTTGATGTTCCCCCGCCGTCTCCAATTCGTGCTGCATCACCTGAGTTTGATACAGGTCTTTTTGAACATTCCCTTGACTCTATAATGGATGTGCCCTTGAAAGATATTCTTGCTGCATTCAAAAAGGACAAGAGGAAAAAGAAGGCACCTGCAAAGGATGATGATGTTAGTCATGTTGGTATCCCCTTACCAACATTAAGTTGCTCAAAGTCTGTCTTGTCCTCCCGCACTGCATCTGTTCCCATTCCATCTCATTCTCCCACGCAGTCCTCCTCGGCTGCCTGTGATCACTCCCAGTCCTCATCTGGTACTGCTACTCCTACACTCGAGATTGAGGACATGGAGCCCTTTTCAGAGAAATTTTTAACCGCTGAGACTGCTAAGTTGTTTGATATTTATCAAACTCGCCATATGATTGCTGAGAGAAAAGTGCCGATTGATTTGTTTGAGCGCTACAACCTGATAGCCTACCTCCGATTTCATGGTATGTATTCCTCAGTCTCTACCTCCGTTCCATTTGTTAGAGACATAGTTCTTGAGTTCTATGCAAATATGCTGCCCTCGATTGTTGATTTAACCTCTGTGAACTATGGGAAAGTTTTTCTGCGTGGTAAAGTGTTTGCCTTCACCCCTGACTTAATTGATGATTTATTTGGCACCACTTCACATCAGGGTAATTTTGCTGTGGATGATATGGATGAGGTTGTGTCTTTTTTATCTGGTGGTATGGTGCATTCTTGGTTTGAGCAACTGCCGAGCACTAGGCTCTCGTCTTTGTATTCTATTATGCATAAAGTGGCTCTTTGCAACTGGGTTCCGTCCAAGAACACTACGGTTGTTACCCGGCCTCAGGCCCAGTTTTTATTTAAGCTTGGGAAGGGTGTAAAGTTCAGTTTCGGGCATAATGTTTTTGAAATTGTTACTAAGTTTGCCACATCAAGGTCTGCTGCCTCGTTGTGTTTTCCCTCTCTTATTCTCAGCTTGTTGAAGTACCAAGGTCTAACGCTTCTCCCAGATGATGTGCTCACTGGTGATGCGGATTGGTTTACTTTTCGAGGCCAACACACTTCTGGTGCTAGGGTGATCGATTTGCCTTGGCAGGCTCCAGTTCCTGCTGATGTTAATAGTGATGTTGGGAAGGACGATCCCAACATGGTCCGCATTTCTGCGCAGCTCCTGCGTGCGCATGTTGCTTCCATTGACTTGCAGATTTCTAAGCTGCAGGCACTTCGTTGCTCGCTGTTGGAGGCCCTTTCCCTTTCTGGTCAAAAAGGGGGAGAGGATGACGCGAACGTAGGGGGAGATAGTGATAGTGCTGATGGAGAAGATGTTGCTGATGTTGCCGAGAATGAGAATGCTGCTGCTGCTGATGCTATTGCCGCCGAAGCCTTGGCAAGCCTTGCTCAAGAGAAGAGGCGTAAGCGAATTCGAGCGCGCAACAAGGCGTTGAAGAAGATGATGAAACTGGGGGAGAAGAAGAAGAGGAAGAAAAGTGGTGAAGGAACTTCGACATCTCCTCGATGGTCAAAGAGTATTCGAAGTCATTAAGTTCCTTTACTCTGTTTGTTTTGTGAAGTGCTGGTTATTTTGAATAATGTTGATTTGTAATGTTGGTTTGAGTGTTAACAACATTGGATGTTTTGTTTAGGGGGAGTTTTCTATCTTAGGGGGAGTTAGTATTTTTATTTTCATTTGTGTTTGCGTCTTAGTGTTTTGTCCAGAAAGGCAAAAGGGGGAGATTGTTGAGAAATTTATTCTTGGCAATAATTCCTATTTTGTTATTTGCCTTTCTTGGGCACAAAATAAGTTAGGAAACTAGATATAGGTCAATATTATGTTTCCAAGTTTATGCACAAGACTTTAATTATTTCTAGATTGTGTTTAGGATTTTTTTTAGATATTTACCAAATTTAGGATCTAAGAATTGTCTATTTAAGACATTAGAAATCCTAAAGTTTTGACACACGGTTTTTAGAGGATTGACGCACGGATCTCTTGAAGGCGCAAGGCAAGACGCAAGACGACGCACAGGAGAAGAAGAACACGAAGAAAAAAACTACTTGGAGCCAACGTTCGTGAGAAACAAGATCTTTGAAGTTGCGTGACCGACGGAAGAGATCTTGCCATTCCGACAACAAGTATTTAATATCAAGTTTCTTGATATTTAGTTTTCATATATTACTTTATATTTTGTATTGAACGTAAAGTGAAAGTAATATAGTTTTCGGATTTGTACACCCAAGTTCACAAGTATTTACTTGTGAACTAAATTTGTTAAATCGTGTTCTCGTATTTTAATTTCCGCTGCATAAGTTTAAATTTACTCTGGTCGATGTTGTTAACTAATGTTGGTAACATTGATTAACAACATCGTGAATCTGAGAATTATTCGTATATCCATAGACCTTCTAATTTTACACTTCGAGTAAGGGGTTTTGAGCTTTCCCTCTATTTCGAAGTGAATCGTCTTATTTATAAGAAAAAGAAAAAGCACTTAATCAGTCAAAAGAAGCCAATGAATGTCTTGAAAGTTAGATCTAAGAAGCAAAGATTGGAGAGTGGGAGTGGTAGAACTAAGAAAATTGAACTAGAGCTTTACTTCAACGAGGCTATCTTAGAAGATTCAGAGGATCTTGATGTGTTGAAGTGGTGGAAGGTCAATTCAGGAAGATTTCCCATTCTTCTAGAATGGATCACGATATATTAGCTTTCCCAATTTCAATCGTTGCTTCAGAGTCAGCATTTAGTACAGGTAAACTTATGGCATTCCTATATTCTTGTCTCCATATAATTTACTTTTTTTTTATGCTCTAATAATTGTTTCTATTTTCCTTCTTTATGTTTTAACAAGGTGGGAGATTCTAAATGTGTTTAGGAGTTCATCAACTCCCAAGATTGTTAAAGCCTTTGTATTTGCACAAGATTGTTTACGAAGTTCAAACAAACTTACGTGCGTTGAAGAATTACAAGAAGAGCTTGAAAAGTTTGAAAAAGGTTATTTATTTAAGTTTATAATTTTTTATTTTTTGCCTTTTGTTTTATAATATTTTATTTTGATTATAAATTTTTATACTATTTGTATTTTAGAGTTTCCTAATGTGGGGATCGGACTGACGTTATCAAACACCAATTAGTTTGTTGGTGCTGTTTTGGACCTTCTAGCGCTGTTGTTGTTCTGATGTTGTTGCGGTGGTGGTGGTGTGATGTTGTTTTGGTGTTGTTGTTTTGTGATGTTAGCTGTCTGATGTTGCTATTGGTGCTATTTTTAGTTGCTGCTTGCTGCTGTTCCTGCTTTTTTTTTTTTTTTTTTCTGTTTCTATTAGTGTTGGTGCTGTTTTCTGTTACAGCTTGCTGCTGTTTCTTGGCTGTAGTGTTTTTTACTATTTTCTGGTATTGTTGGCTGTTGTTTTCTGGTGTTGTTGGTTGATGTTGCCTAATTTTGTTACTGGTAGTGTTTTCTGTTTCTATGGCTGACGAATTTTAGTACTGATGTTTGTTGCTGCAGTTAGAACTTGGCTCATTGCTTTTATTTTAATTGTTGTTGTTTTTTCCTTCTTTCCTAGTGGCGATGGTAATACATTAAGACAAGTTCTTCTAAGTTGTAATTTGTAAAACTTTAAGACACCTTGTGTTTCTTTTTATTATGTTTATTAATAGATAGAAATTTGGAATTCGGCCAATTAGGGGCAGGGCTTGGAAATTAAGGGATATCCGGCCCAATCGAAATTAGGCTAATAATAGATCGAATTGAGCCAAATTTTTCTGTTCGGTTAATGTTTGGTTTTGAGGTCAAATTTGGTTCGGTCTGAAATTTTTATAGTATTTTGATTTTCGAATTTTTTTTGTTCGGTTCAATTTTCGGTCGATCCACCGAACGCCAACCCTACTTTCGGTCAATCTATATCTTTAATCCATATAAGCACGTGATTTAGTCCACATATTTCAAAAGTTAAAGAGAGACCTCTCGAGAAAATAAAATAAAAAGAAAAAAATAATACACTCTATCCCTATATAATAGATAGACTCGAGTGAATGATACAATCTGGACCATGACGAATACAATTTTTCTTTTTTATTTTTTGATAAATATGTAAAAGAAGAAAATGAGTGATGAGTTTTCAAAAGACTAGTAAATATAATAAATATTCATTATTGGATTCATGATGCATGATGCCTAAATAAATGAAATAAACTGTCCAATACATGGATATCCAACGCGAAACGTGAAACAAATTTAAAAAATTAGAAAATTGAGGAGACTTTTTTCTGTATTTTCTTTTTAATTTCTCTCCCCTTCTTCTTACGCCTAAATATTGTCTATAATACAACATTGTTTCGTGTACTCTTTGGTCTAATAAAAATAATTGATTTTTAAGGAATTAGGTACATTACATGTACACATTTTTAGATTTTTCCTTAAAAGTAATTGTCCGTGGGACCTATTAATTCCGTAATGCGTCCCAGCTTATCGTTGAGACTTTATTTTAAAAATATGGAAATAAAAAATGGAAAAATTTAACATGTGACATTTAATTGCATGCATAACTGCAACTAAAATAATCTGGCCACGATATAAACTTTGTCGAGTTAATTATGCACATGTACAAATTACATTAGATCACGAGGACAGCCAACCAATGACATGAAAAATGCAAACGTTTTCAAGAGAGAAAGAATAATATATTTAATTACCGAGAAGTCAACCAAACAATAGCGGTGGCTCGAAGGCTGCGGTACATGACAAGATTAGGTGCAAATGATGAATAATCATACGACTAAATAGGAGCACATAATTGTAGTATTAATCAATTGTGACAACGAGAAAGGGCTGGCATTGGTTTATTTACTAAACCCACTTGTCAAAAATAAAAACAGTTAAATATAATTCACTTTTCATAATAAGTTCATGCTTAACTTGTTATTTACAATTACATAGATGTCTCGAGATAATATAGTAAGATAAAATTTAATGTTTCAACTAAATTAATTACATTTTATTAATTTGCGTGAAATATTGAATTAACAATGATAATTAATTAATATTCACTATCCTAATTTGATTTTTCAGCTAACCTTATTAATTACTAAATACCACGTACTAAATATACAAAATATATCCAGGTTGATTAATTTAAATTTGGTGCGCGTTATTTAAAAAAAAAACTAAAATATATTCTATTGAAGTCAATTTTGAATGTTTCTTGATGTAATAATGCATTTGACATACGCATCTGATTGGGGGCGGCTAGAAACAATATAAGTAAGCTTTATCTTTGGTTTGAATATTCTAATTTCTAATTACACGCAGATGGAAGTAAAAGTTCGAATTAATTAATCCAACTTAGATTTCTTTATTATATAATTTTATTTTTAAAGAACTCACCTAGCAACTACTTGGTACAATTTGCAATTCTTTTTTCTATTCTATATAATCATTTTTTGGTCAATTGTTATGCTAATAAGTTGTTCATTTGGAGATTCAATCCAAGTTATACGATTAATTCCAATGGCTGCCATTACACAAAGCTTGGTTTGGCTCGTGTTTCTAATCGCCATAGCCGAAAGCCGAATCCTGACCCTGCATTCGTCCGACGATCATTTGGTCTCGGATGGAGTTGATCGTTTGATCGAAAACCAAACATCGTCTTTTGCTATTAATAATAATTATAATAATAATAATAATGGGCCGGTAATCCCAAACGCCTGCGACCACCAATACGGTTTTTTGCCATGTGCAGAAAACGCGGCAGGATTCATTTTCCAGATATTGGTGTATCAGAGTTTGCTGATATTCGGAGAAAAGCAAATAGGAAGGGGAAGTAAAGTGCTGTTTAACATCATCGGAGCTGGCAAATTTGGCGGCATTATTTTCCGTATTCTTATGGCCCTGCCATCGATGATGCTAATGATCGGTAAGTTAGTATATATAATCGCCCGGTTTCTTGCTTCATTGAAAGTGAAAGCCAAAGTTTTAGCATGTACAATAAATCTGTAAAATTTTTTACTTTAGTGAGAATGGGTTAATTACAAAAACTACCCCAATGGTTTGTGGTATTTACAAAAGAACCCAATAATTTTGAAATCTTTTTAAAAAAAAAGAGAGAGAGAGGTTTTTTTCGGCTGCGTTCTGCTCAGATCGTTAGTTGACCTGATGGAATTTGCTGATGTCGTCAAATATATTACAATTACACCCCTCGATTTGTGGATATATTACAAGTAACCCAAAATTTTGTAAAACTTCAGGGATGTAAATGTAAAATATAACAAGGAAATTTGGAGTTATTTGTAATATTTAGAAAATTCGAGGATGTAATTGTAAAAAAAAGTCAATGACATCAACAGTTTCAGTGAGTTCCACTAATGACAACCGCAGAACTGTAATTTCCAAAATTAGTGGGTTTTTTTTTTTTTGTAATTTGGCAAAAAATCAAGGGTAGTTTTTGGAATTATCCAAAAAACAATTTACTATCTGTCAAAATTACGAATAACCCTTTATTATCGGCATCTATTTTATATTTTTGTTGCTGTGTGTAGTATCTGGAGTTTTCAGTAGCAAAGAGAATGCACAATCTCAAGTCTCACTCGGAGTCGGTATATATGCTGGTATAACGGTCTTTAGTCTAACGGTACACTGGGGCATATGCGTCATTTTCGGTCGAAGAGATTTGATGAACAAATCAAAAGAGAATTCTGATCAAGCTGCCTCGACCTCAAATTGTTTGGCAGCAAAAGAAAAACTTATTATCTTGAAAGGTGACACACATTGAGTTTTACATAACAAACAAACAAACATGAATATCAATATATATATCATGTATTTAGTAAAAGCTAACATTTATTTAATTTATTTATTCTATTTATTGCAGATACTGGTGTTGAAATTGATCAACAGACTCGTTACACTGCCGGGATAATGTTGTTATCTTTGATTCCTTACATTATCGTGCAACTAGACGATTTTCTCTACACCTCAAAAAGTGTCGTAACTTTGATAGCTCTCATCGTGTCGGCCTTATCCCTAATCGCGTATTTTGTCTATCAGGTGGACTAATAGAGAGACAAGTTTTATTATTAGGGTTAATTACATAACGTACCCCGAGGTTTGAACTAATTACAAAAAAAAAAAAAAAAAAAAACTAACTTTGAAAATTACGAAATTACCCAAGAGAGTTCATTTTGTCTTACATTTTCCCCCTCGCAAAAAAAAGAAAAAACATTTCAAACCCCCTCTTCACATTAATAAAAATATTGCAATTAGCTTGTTAAAAATTTTATAAATATTTCTATTAACCTTTTAATTTTAACAATGAATCAAAGTACAAGGGTATTTTTGTAATTTCAAAATCAACTGACTTTTGTAATTAGGTCAAACCTCGAGAATACTCTTTTGTACTATTATTATTATTACTTATTTTATCAATTTTTCCAAGATTTGGCGCCTAAGACGAAAAAACATCGTTTTATTGTTCAGATTTTGAATCCTTGGATTCAGCAAAGAAGTTTAGACTACTCAAAGTACGAAATGCTGCGAACAGGTTTTTTGCAGCACGTGCAACGACAGGGACAGCTCGTGAAAGAAGATGGCAAACTTAACGCCGATCTCATCAAAAAGTAAATATTGATTACAAGATGATGTCATTATTGTACACGTGGCGTTCATTTGCCGAGCTAACATTAGTATGTGCTTTGCTCTTTTCACAGGTTATTTGAGGAAACGGATAAAGATGCCGACAGACGTATCGCGAAGGGCGAATTGGAGAATTTAGTGCTTGATATCATCAAGACGGATAAGGTGAAGGTTGACCAAACGTTTGCCGTCTCCCAAGTAATGGAGACGTTTGACTTTGACGACGACAGGTGTATCACCGAGGAGGAGTTCATCAAAGGATGCAAGAAATGGATTGACGAAACTAAGCAATCACCTGAAAATAGTGAGTCGGCCTCGGCAAATGTTTTTCACGAGGTAAGCAATTCACCTTTTTCATCTGCAAAAGCTTCTGCTTTTAGAGAAAGTGATTTATCTTAGTGAAATGCACATTAACCAGAAGTAGAATCAGAAATTAAAAGTATAAATTGAAGACAAAGGTATATATTATTTTTTTTATTTATTCATTTTGTACTTAATCTACAGCTCTTCCAGCTATTCAAAGAAAAGAAACACGATGATCCCCAGGAGATGGACAAAATAATGTCAAAGATTTTGAAGCATGCCGAAACTCAACTACTAAAATCCGAATCACTTATCACCGATGATGGAAAACCAAATATCGAACGCATTCAAGAGTAAACTACAATTTTTTTTTTGTTTCCTTCATTAATATCTACAATTTTTTTTATTTTGTTTTTTTAATAACCGAATTTCCTGACAACCCTTTTGTTGCGGCAGTCTCTTCAAGCAATTCGACTCTGATGAAGACAAATCGATATCGAAATCAGAACTCGAGCAACTAATAAGCACGGTCAAATTCGGGGAATTCCAACCGAAATACGAGGATGTAATAAAGGAGCTGTTCAAAGATTTCGATAAGGACAATAACAACATAATCGAGGAGCCCGAATTCATCGAGGGAGTGTCAAAATGGCTTAATAAGGCCGTCCGTGTAGCGAACGCACCTGACAAGAAAACAAGTGTAGACGAGTTCGACAAGGTAAATTAGATAGCATCTTTATTTTAGTTTAAGTAAATATTTTTCTGCATTATTAATTTAAGAGATTAATTTTTAAACCCGGTCGCAGATTGTGTGGAAACAAGCCGTGTATAACAAGTGGGCCCTTTTCGTGTCGTTATTTCAAGTGTTGTTGGGCATTGTTATCATGACCTTCCTCGGAGGGCCTCTAATGGTTAGCATCCTACAGCTGTCTTACGCCATGAGCTTCCCGTCTTTCAGCATATCGTTCGTGATTGTGCCGTTAGCCATGAATGCACGAGCTGTACTAGCGGCAATTTTCCCGGCGAGTCAAAAGAGTAAAAGAACCGCGTCTTTGACTTTCTCAGAGGTATCTTGCTCACTGTATACAAAAAGTCAAACCAAAAACAGAATCAGAAATCTTTTTCTTTTTTCCTTCGATCAGTCAAAAGCTGACAATCACTTTTTTACACTGTTTTCGCAGATATACGGAGGAGTGATCATGAACAACATCGCAGGATTGACAACATTGTTGGCGATTGTGTATGCGAAAGACTTGACGTGGGATTTTTCGGCAGAGGTTCTTACGATTTTGGTCGTGTGCGCGATAGTAGGCACGCTGGCGTACACGAGCACGACTTATCCTCTATGGACATGCATAGTAGCATTCCTGCTCTATCCCTTTTCCTTAGGATTGTTTTATTTTGTTCAGGTTTGGTGGAGTTGGAATTAGTACTTGTACGGATTGTTTTTTGTATTCACTTGATTTATTAGCAATTTTAATGGAAATAACAATGTCAAATGTTTGGCGATGAGACAAAGCAAACCAAGAAACTCTTGGATTATTTCCTGTAATCCTGAATATAATACAAGTTTGAGATTTGCATTTTTCATGCGGTGAAATTCCAAATAAAAAATTAAAAGGGAATTACAATTGCATGAGGCCTATTATTAAGAACATGAACTTAGGCTTTTCTTTTGAGCACTTACAAAAACACCAAACATAAAATGAATAGCAACTTACAATTGCAGTATGATTTATATTTATATGAACAAATCAGGCTAAAACCTAAGGCATGAAAGTGTCCTTGAGCATAATTCTAGGAAGTTTGAATTTGGGAGTTTGTTCTACAAAACCAGGTGCCCTCTCATACACAATCGAAGCTGCTCTAATCAATATCCCGGCTGTTAAACCCCAAATAACGTACTTCTTATCGTTCATTTCGTAGTCGAAAAAATGAATCAGATACTTGTCGCCCATCCACTCTCTTTCTTCCCATCTTCTATTTTCATCCTATCACCAAAACAAAAATAATAAATAAATAAATCACAAATCACGTGGCTTAACGAATAAATAAAGTGAATGCGAAAAAATTAAAAATTAAAATGAGAAAATACCCGGAGAAACATTTCCAAGGGGGCATCAAACACATCTTCAACTTCGTCAGCATTGGGCGAAGGATTAAAATCTTTCTTGTTTGAAAGTATGCCGATAACAGGAATCACCCTGAGGAGATGCTGCAAGCACATTTTAATTCTTAATTTTAATTAAATTTTATTAAATTCACGTATTAACAAATTTATTATACAAATACAGCCAATTTAAGTCGGCAATTCCCCCACTGGTTTTCCAAATTTCTGAATTTTGCGCGTTATAGTCTTCATTCATTCCACATACCTCAGAATTACGCACACGCACAAAAGATGAGATTTTTATTACAGTTCATACCTTCGACAAGAAGGGTTCGAGGCAAGTTACTATATTTACAAGCTTAGGATCCAACCCAATCTCCTCTTTTGCTTCTCTTGTCGCCGTCTCGGCATCATCAGCGTCTGTTTCCTCTGCTTTGCCTCCGGGCAACGAAACTTCACCTGTCTTCATACAATTTTATTAATCAAATCTAGCAATCACCCAATCAAAACCTATAATAAGTAACAATATAACACTTTATTAAAACTCCAAATGGTAAATAAAACAAAATTAGGTCAAAAACAGACTAATTTTACAACATTTCTAAGAATCCATTAAATCCCAACAACTAAATTTCATTAATTATATTTTATTAAAACTCTAAAAATGGTAAATAAGAAAAAATTGAGGTAAAAAACAGACTAATTTTACAACATTTCTAAGAATCCATTTAATTCCAACAATTAAATTCCATTAATTTTTAATCAGATCGACAAAAACCAAAAAATAAATACGAAAGAAAAAATGGAATCAAACAAACAAACCGGAATGAGTAGATAGCCGCGACGATCTCTTGGTGAGAATAACTCTAAATTCCCCATCATCTCCTTCAAAGAGGCAAATTAGAACCGCAGCTCTTTTGGGCCTGAACCGATCGGCGGGCTGTTGGGCCGCTGGAGTGACAGACTCTGCAAAGCCCACTTGCGAGACCACTTTCCCTGCACTATCCTCGATCCGCTGCTCCTCGTCGTCATCGTCGTCATCGGACGGTGGCGTCGGTTTGTAGAGGCGTAGCTGTTGGGCCAAGGCCATGAGCCTTTTGGAAGGCCCAATATTGTTGGCCGCGTAAGGATCCATGATGGTGAGCCTGGAGAGAGAAATAGGGTTTGGGTGTGACAAAAATGGCGTTGACGGTGAGGAGCAAAGGGAGGTAAGTAAGGAAGTTGAGGTTCTTCTGAAGAGTGGGATCATGTGCGCTGAGCTGTTGCTGGGATTAATTACTGTCTGCTTCATGAATAGCGGTTCGAAACTGGAGTAATTGATTCTTTGATGAAAAGTCTTGAATTTGTGAGTTTTTTGTTAAATCGTCTAAAATTATACTTTTACTGTTAATTAAAAAAAATGATTGATGTTATAATTATAAATTGATGTTATAATTAATATTCTTTTATTTAAAATAATTAAAAAATTAAAAGCGTGAAGGAATAAAGATAGAAGTAACAATAGTAAAGTAATAATTATTTTTATTGGCAACGTAAAAGTAACAATGATTATCTTTTAAAAATATAAATACGATAGTAGAACAGAACCATTTTTTTTTAAAATTACGACAGATAGAATGGGATAGAAGGAGAGGAGTAATATAAATATACAATAATAATTATAATAATAATAATAATAATAATAATAATAATATAATAGGCAGCAGAGTGGTTGCCGCCACTGGCTGGAAATTTTTCGGTCGGTAGAAAAAAAATCGGTCATCGAAAAATATTTTTCGACGAGGCTTTTTTTTTTTGCCCCAAAAAAAATCTTACTATATGTCCAAAAATTCTCATTATATATCCAAAATTTTATTACTTAATATTCAAAAAAAAAATCGGTCGCCGGAAAAAATTTCTCACTATGTCTGAAATTTCTTACTTAATATTCAAAAATATTTTCGGTCACCGAAAATTATTTCTTACTATATGGTTGAATTTCTTACTACATGACCAAATTTCTTACTGTATGTCCACAAATTTCTTACTTAATATCTGAAATCTCTTACTTAATATTCGAAAATTATTACTTGATAACAAAAATTATTTACTTAATTGCAGGAGGTTCTTACTTGATGTGCAAATGTTGTTATATATTTCTTACTTATTATACAAATTCTATTGTTTTACTACATATCCGAATTTCTTACTACATGTCCGAATTTCTTACTATATGTCCACAAATTTCCTACTTAATATTCGAAATTCTTTACTTGATGACAAAAATTATTTACTTAATTGTAGGAGTTTTTTGCTTAATGTGCAAATGTTGTTATGTATTCCCCATCCCTACCACCACAAAAAAAAAAGGTTCATACTTGATAGCATATTATTGTACATATGTATTTATTAATTAATACAACAATTATATAATTTATTACTTAATAGTAAAATTTCTAATATCATGTTTGAAAATGTAAGAGAATTTCTTATTTTATATCCTATAAAGTAAGAAAATTTATTACTTTATGAAAATTTCTTATTTTATAATAAAAAAAATTATTTTATTTTCGGGAAAAAGACAAATTCTTACTTTATATTCGAGAAAAGTAAGAAAAACCATATCTTATAGTGAACATTCCATACTTTATGTTTGGAGAAGTAAGAAAATTCCTTATTTAATATCCGATAATCTTTTACTTTATAATGAAATTTCTTATTTTATTTTATTTTTTTGGCAGAAAAATAATTCGGCCAATTTTTTTTTTTTTTTAAATATTGGCAGAAAGAAAACTCGCCTTGTAATTTTCCGGCGAGGTTAGCCGATAAGGGTGGGATGGGGTAATGGTAGTGGTGTTGGTTATTAATATTTTATAATATTAATATTATTATTTTAATAAAAAATAATCTTATAATTATATAGTTAGAGTTGAACTATTTGACATTTTATATAATTGGTTGGAGAGAAAAAAATATTTTATCCAATGTAATACTTGGCAATTGCTAATACCGTTTATGGTGTGCCTGTATTTTTCCTATTTTTAATTTATTTTCTCGGTGTTAGTTGGAATAATTGGTTAATACGTGAATGAGTAATTTTTCTCGTTCAAATGACAAATGATAGAATTTGAGTTGCATGATTACTCGAAAAAGTATGATTTGCTTATATAATTTATCTATACAATTTACAAATTGTTCATTATAGTTACTTAAATGTATGTTTATATGGAATAGAAGTAATGAAAATGGGTTTTATGTTTGATTTTGAAAGAATTGATAAAGAATGGCACACACTCAAATGTGGCAGTCATACGGGTCTTTTTTTTGTGTGTGACGGACTCCGACCCATCTTCAACCTCGATCCAACCCAAATGAAAATGGGTTCATATAAAACCAAATGAAAAATTAACACAAACTAATACAATTGCAAAACTTGCACATGGGAATTTTCAAAAAAAAAAAAGTTAGGGTTTTCGATTTCTCTCCACAAAACAATTGCCGGACTCTCATTTCTCTCGCCGGACTTGCATCTTGTCGCCGAGAGAATATCATTGCCGGATTCTGCAAAAAAAAAACCTCGCCGAACCGAGACTTTGCTTCGTTTCGCCGCGATTTTGTACTCGTCTCGCCGGAAAACTCTAGAATTCCCAGCCTCACGCACCGCATCACTACTTCGAATCGAAACTGTGAGCTCTCTTCTTTTTTTCTGAGTTTTACAATCGTAATTTTTAGGGTTTTATTGTTTGCTTAGTTTGTGTCATATAATTGATGTTTTAGCAAATTTGATGTTGCGCTAGCATATAATTGATGTCACTCTCTCTATATATTCATCGTCTCATACTTCTACTGTGGGGAAATGAGCTACAATTATTGAATGTTTGGCGTATACATCTACACTTTGTTGTTTCTATGTTTCAACAGTTGGTTCGTTCCCTAATATTCTTGATAGGGACTTTGTAATATACGCCAACTCCCCGATTTTGGTCTCTTTTTTTTTTCCCTGTTTACATTAGTGCATTTTTTGTTCTTACACTCTATCCTGTATTAATAGTATATTTTTTAAACTCTTTTTCTAGTTCTGTTTTGGATAATTCTTTCTCACAATGCTGCAGACTGTGTATGTTGTTTCTTTCCCTTTTTTATTTTCTTTTTGGAGATTAAGTTGATTTAGGCCCTACTTGGTTGAGTTGATTCAAACAGCTGATAGCTGATAACTGATAGCTGGTAGCTGATAGCTGATTTTCATTCAGTGCTTGATAAATTAGTTGATTAAAGTAATTGATTGAAGGTTAATTTACCAATATAGACATGATTAAAAAATATAAAATATTATACATGAAAAAAAGAAAAATATAAAGAATAAAAGAAATAAAATTATAATAATTAATGAAGACTTTCCAAAAGATTATTAAAAAAAAAGACAAATACTTGAAAAATAATTATAAAAATAATTATAATAATAAATAAAATTTTAGTTATGACTAATAAAAATATTTTCATAAAATATAAAGTAATATATTAGTTTATAAATAATATATTTTTTACAATAGAAAATGATAAAAAATGATTTTACCAAATAATGTAGGAGTTTATTAGAAAAAGCTACGATTTGTAGCTTTTTCTGAACGGGAGCTTATTAGGCATAATAAGCTATCAGGAGCTTATTCTTTATTCTTACCAAGCAGTCTAAAAGAGTTTATTGTGATGCAATAAGCTATAAGCATTTTCAATAAGTTCAACCAAGCAGGACCTTAGTCTTGTGTTCTATAGAGTTGTTGTTATAGAAATGTCAAAATATGCTAATTGATAACAAATACATGAGATATTAGGAATATGAAGAACATTATTTAATGTTAGGTAGATATAAAAATTAGCAATTCTGATAATATACAAATACATGATAGATTAGGAATATGAAGAATATTATGTTCCAAAAATGGCTATATGAAGATAAAGATCCATTGGCATTTTTTTTTTTTATTATTGTTACCAGCACAGATTAGCCATTTTTTTGTTGTCACTTTTTGCCCTCAAAATTGTCATATTTTTCATAAATTAGAGACACATTATTGTCACTTTATAATCGTTATTTTTTGTTGTTTTTTTGTTTTTATTTTCTGCAAGAAACTGTCACATTTATTTTTTTTTGGAGAAAGAGTTGCTACACAAATTATAGTAGTCAACTTATTTTAATTTTTCTTACTTTTATATTATGTAGCACAAGGAAATGGCTATTTTTCTGCAAGAAAAAAATCACCCTAAAGGCATACTTGTATGTGACTACGTGATGGAGTTTGTGAATTCCCCGTGGCAATCGTCAGTAGAGGGCAAACGATTGTGTTGTGTTTTAATGCACAGCATCTCAAAGGTGAACCTTATGATAGCCCCTACCATCTGTCAAAGGTATTATTTCTCTTTATTTTTCTATATTATATTTTTTTTATGTAATATCAATTAATTGCATATTTTTGTAAAACGTGATGAAGTATTCATTGAATTTTTTTTTTCTTCAAATAAGGAAGACAAAAGAAATTAAAAATAGAATGCGTGGTATATTTTGGGAAAAAAAAAAAAAAAAGTGCTAACAATTTGAGATGGAGATAGTATCTTTTTGAGTCATTGTTGTTGGGTTCATTATTGTACTCGGATACTGTGCAAAGGAGAAACTGATTGTGATAGGCCCACCCAACACCACATAAAATGAGACATCTGAATTCCCCTCTAATCATGCCCAGGTGGGTTCACCTCTTCCCTTCCCCCACATGCTTTTCACTCCAGTTGCCAACAAATTTTTCTGGCTATTTTCTTTATGAAATTCAAAGTCCATCCGTTATGACCATGGACCAGGTGTAGCAATCTCAACTTTTCAATGTTTCTTAATTAAACTAAACTGTTGAATATGTCTGGAATGATTTATATTTGTAGTTGGATCAACTAACTGTTATCAAAAGGTCCATATTTTTAAAATAAGAGTTTATTCAAATTTATGGTGATGACTGTCAGCCCAATATATAAATGGGTATGATAATTTTATCATTTATATCAAATGAAGCGTCACATTTACTTTAATGTTTTACTAATATAAGACCAAAAGTATATTTCCCATTATAGAGTTCATGTCGTTGGTCCAAGTCAAACAGTACTTGGCACATAGAGTGTGCATTATCAATAGTAGTACACACACAGTTGCCACGAGGCTTATGCCAGTTTTATGTTTTAATTATGAAGCTTGACCGAAAGTTGTACTTTTTCAATAAATGAAACTATTTAATCAAAATATGCGTTGCGCATGCAATTTGAGTACACGCACTGCTCACGTTTATATAGGAAAAGGGTATTTTTTTTTTTCTCCAATGTTTGAATTGTTTTCTTAAAATTTGCTAGTACATTTGGAAAAGGTTATTCACTTCCAAGGTGGGTAACAAGGACATAAAATTAAAATATATAGCACATTTGGACTTTGTAAGTGGTAGAATTGAGATTATTTTTGGCATTGTAAATTTGGAAGTACATCATCTTGCCCAATTATCACACACAAAAAAAAAAAAAAAAAAAAGGAAGGGATATAAGTGCTTATATATTCGTTCGACCTAAATTCAACTAGTCCACTACCTCACACTATGTAGGCCAAATATTTATTCACCGATAATTATAAATTTCCACTCTAAGATGAAGTCACCAAGTAAAAATCTTGTATTTCCACATGTAATAATGATTTTATGTTATGTGAAATTCATTACACCATCCTCCACAAATATATTTCACTATTCCATTTTCATTCTGTCCCACAAAAATAGTTCAGTTACCATATTTAACATATCAATAATTTTTCATTTCCACTCATACTCTTAATTAATATTCTTAAAATACTAATTTTCTACCTCATAAATTGAAAATTGATGATTACAATGCAAATTCTTAATATTCCAATTACAAATATACTAATTCCAACACTGATTTTTATGAGTATTAATTGACATTAATAAATTTAAGAAATATATAATTAAAAAATACTAATTAAATTAATAATTTAATTATACAAACTATCAATTTCTTAATTTATGTGCAACCAACCGTGATACCATCAAATTGAATTGAAACGCAAGGACTAACTATAGAGCAACCAGCAAGTCTCAAATTGCTAGAAATAAAAGAAAGTCACGAGGTGATACATGCTTCATTTTATTTTTATTTTTACAAAATAACTCAAGAAAAAAAAAAGTAGTAAAAGCAAAACTTTCACATGCACGCATGCAGCAAGACCTTGTTCCTTGAGCTGAGGAGGGTCCCATTGAGCTGATAAAAATGTTCTCTCTCTTTATCCATTCTCTCTTTTGAACTTTGAAGTAGGGGCCAATGTACATGTAATTTCATACCCAAATAGTAGGTCCTGTCTCTACTTTTTTCGAAAATGAAATTCCCATATGGCCTGTCCATTCAGTAAAATATCACCCTTGAGATTCAATATAAATAAATATATTTTATTTTTTTTCAACCCCGAAAAGTATTCACTCTTTCTCATAATAAGAGTCCAACTTCGTTTAAAGCAAATTAAACATACGTAGGATCAAACTTTTTTGTACTTTGATTGATGACGAAATTAAGCTGAGCAGATGTTACGGGAAAAGGGAAACGTGAATCCCAAAGAGTCGGCCCATTTCTCTGCGTACTATATTTGTTGTTCCTTGTTATTTTAAGAGTAAATCAACTATTATATACATATTGTTCGATACTAGTATTACATAATGGTTTTAAAAGATTGTCATTCACAATAACCAATAATCAATTTTTCTTTTTTTAAACGATTAAACTTTTATATTAAAACTCCTAACAAATTACACTAAAAACGTTATCAATTGATAGACACACTCGCATAAACTTTAAAAAAGAAAAACTAAAAATAAAACCCTCCAGAATAAGACCACGGACATTTACAATAGGCGAACCAAAGGTGCACCACCCCAACTAGCAACCCGTCTCGTCATCGGGTGATGGAGACTTGGTAAAATCGCAACTCCTGATCACATCTCGAGAAACCCCATTACAACCCAACCACCTTCAGTTCGATCACGAACAAACGAAATAGAAACCGACCAATAATATGCACTGTCGGACAAACAAATGTCAAACCTAATTAAACATGATCTTTTAATCTCTGTATTTTTTCATTTAAAATATAATTTTCCACGTGTATAAATGCGCAATAATATAAAACACAACATTAAAAAGTTCCATATATGCAAAACATTAAAAAGTGCCAATAATTTTAACACGAAGTGTTCTAAAAAGTATTAAAGACTATGTAAATTATAGATTATATATAAATTGAATTGAAATCACAAGGAAAACGTAAACGGCCAAATAAAAGAATTATATAAGAAATGAATCAAAAAGTTCACAAGTGCTATTCATCTGGGTCACTGGCTCAGATATGAAAATTACAAGACTCTGAACAGCCAAATCTCCTTGTTCACTTTTGCTATTCTCTCTCTCAAAAAACACACAACAAAAAAAAACTCCACTTTACAAGCTCTTAACAAGGAATAAGAAGCTTAAACATGGAAAAATCCAATCAGCTCCTCCCACCTGGCAATGAAGAAACCCAACCGGAAGAACAAGAAGATGGCCAGAATCGCATAATCGAACAAGTAGGTGCCCATTTTGCAAATTGGCAAAATTCGGGGGCCGCCGGTGCAATTCCAACAACAATGCAAAAGGGTTTCAGTTTAGCGCCAGAAACTATACCGACCAAAGCAAGGAAAAGGAAAAAAACAGAGGCGATCCAAGTCCACGGCGTCGGGGCCCGCATTATCCGGCCCGCCGGCAGAAAGGACCGGCACAGCAAGGTGTGCACCGCCAGGGGGACCCGTGACCGGCGCGTGAGGCTGTCCCCGAAAACCGCCAAGAAAAAAAAATAATATATTGTTCCAGTACAAACCAACACTCCATCTCCACATATACAATACACAATGTTTAATTAAATAATTAATTAATAATATAACAATCATACAATAACTTATCTTCTTTTTCTTTTTTTTTTTTGAAAAATGTACATAAATCCACAATGTATTATAATTATTTGAAGCCCACTTGATTTAATAAGATGCTTCCTTTTCGTTCTTGGTTTTTTCTCTTCGGCTTTGGGGTTCACTTTTCGAGCAGCTATTTTCTCAGCAGCTTCGTAAGATAGCTTTCGGGCTTTTGTGGGAACCTTTCCATTAGGAGAAACTAATTTGACTTTATCCGGTGCGATGCATGTAGGGGAAACCTTTTTTTTCGAAGTCTTGTTTGGTTGGCGATTTTGGTTTCAAGGGACTTTCCTTAGCTGCAAGCGGCTTTCCCAAGGCCGAGCAGCGATCCAACGGTCCATCCAGCTCCATCCCCAATTTTCTTTGCTAATTTCAAGATTGCCCGATCCGAAACTCGGGTTTGAGTTAGCCCTCCACTGCAAAGAATTT
>BMAC01001049.1:22110-32942 GCA_014905375.1 Phtheirospermum japonicum | reverse complement strand
CGAAAATTTCAAAGTTTGGAGTGAAAGATCTTATCAGAAAACTAATGTTGGGACGAAAGTTTACATCCCACGAATGACATTAAGCCCTTCGGATAATATAAATAAGAGTTAGGGTCAAACTTTTTCAAATGA
Organism: Phtheirospermum japonicum; assembly: GCA_014905375.1. Classification (NCBI taxonomy): domain Eukaryota; kingdom Viridiplantae; phylum Streptophyta; class Magnoliopsida; order Lamiales; family Orobanchaceae; genus Phtheirospermum; species Phtheirospermum japonicum. The sequence continues at coordinate 32,810 of BMAC01001049.1, read as the reverse complement.
GAGAGTTTCTACTTATTGTTTGTTCGCAATGACTATAAATAAGAGTTAGGGTCAAACTCTTTTCAATGTGGGTTTGTGTTTACCATGACCAGTTTTTAGCCATAGTCAATTCTACGTCGCAGTCTTTCTAGTCAAGAGTCGTAAAGTATTAAAAAATTTAAGTTGTGACGACGATGATAATATTGTTAATAAGATTGCAAATATTATATTATTGAACAAAATTCTCTAGAATCACGTTTGTTGAGTCTAATAAACCCAAACAAAAACATTAAATTTGAGTATTAATGCCGATTATCACTAAAAAAAATAGTAATTATCAGTTGGTTGAGACTTGAGATATTATTATTTGCTATGAATTGGTGAGCTGTTTGTTGTCTAAATTCTAAACCAACCCTTTACTTTTTATATTACATCAATCACCAAGAAAACAATAAGGTAAGAACAATTATTGGAGTTGTAGGCTTTTGATGTGGAATAATTAGGCGCATTATACGTCTTTCCATGAAATTAAAGTACCATAATAATGATTGGTGATTTGACAACAAACATTGATTCCGTAAGTCCGAAAACATATTTACTGCCTGAATTTAATACCTTTTTTTTTAAATTTAATATTAGTGGTTAAAAAATAAAATACGTATATATAATATAGAAAAATCAAAAAACAATAAAATTGGTCCCGGCGGGGCTCGAACCCGCGACCTTCGGCTCATAAGACCAACGCTCTAACCAACTGAGCCACGGGACCTTTGGTTTAGTTTCTTTAAAATATTATTTTTATTGGAATTATAAAATCCAACTAAGCTTAAGTCCGCCTCAACATAAAAGCTTATTTCATACTGAACCATTTGTTAATTTAGAAAGTTCATCTCCACCTCATATATTTCAAAATAAATTTCAGGTTTACAATTTTTTTTTTTTTTTTTTTTTTAAAATGAGTTAACAAATGAATTAGTCTATATAAATAATATTCTGAATTATATTGTTCGCACACAAAAGTCTAGCAGTTAACGGAAAATAGCTTTGATGGTTCAATCGCAGTCACAAAGGATTCGTCACCATGAAAATCCAGTCATCTATTTATGGAAACTTTGTCCCAGCCAGTTTTCGACTCTTTGCACTTCACACATGAACACCGAAAATCAACTAGCCGAAAACACCCGAAACACATTCACAATCACGTACGGTGCCTGTATAGCTATATGCATTTTTCATTGTGTCACTAAACACAATAAACCTAGCAGGAATTTCGTCTCCATAGTAAAATATAGCACGAAGCCGAACACATGTAACATATTTTTAAATATTAAAAAAAAAAAAACTCGGATCAGCATTCATTACAATGAAAGCCCGACTACAAAATTAGCTCGAGCTTTCTGTTTATCTTGCAGCTTTATAATTTAAAATAAATTAATTAAAATATCATCATTTCAACTACACTTCGCAATCACAGTCGAGACCTCGACCGTTAAAAAAATAACAAAAAAATTACCTCCCTCAGCTGAAAACCTCGTAAAATTTCTCAATCACAAGTAACCCTGAGTCGATCGACTCCAACGGGTCCTTCCTAAGCCGATGCCTCAAACAGTTCGGAATAACAGTCGCAATATCCTCAGCCGTCACTTTCTCTCTCCCTTTCAGAGCTGCCAAAGCTTTCGCGGCCCGATTCGTAACAATATCGCCTCTCAGCCCGTCAACATTCAGCTCTGCACACACCTTCGATATCTTAACCCTAAGCTCATGGTCGATCGTAACAGACGACAAATAACTCCTCGCCGATGTTATCTGTTCCTGCAGCTTATCCTGCTCGGCCCGATAACTCTCCCGAAACTCTTTCGGGCTCTTATCAAACCGGGCCCGTTCCTCCACGATCTTCACCCTCAGCTCGGCGTCCTTCACCGTTCCGACCTGCGCGTGCATCCCGAACCTGTCGAGCAGCTGCGGCCTCAGCTCGCCCTCCTCGGGGTTGCCCGACCCGATTAGTATAAACCGGGCTGGGTGCGAAATCGAGATCCCTTCTCGCTCGACCGTGTTCCAGCCCGAAGCGGCGGAATCCAACAAAACGTCGACTAAATGGTCGTCCAAAAGATTAACCTCGTCGACGTAAAGGATGCCACGGTTGGCTTTCGCCAACAGGCCCGGCTCGAAGGCCTTGACACCCTCGGTGAGGGCTTTTTCGATGTCGATCGTGCCACAAACACGGTCCTCGGTCGCGCCGAGCGGCAGGTCAACCATGTTGATCTTGGTCAACACGACGGGGAGGTCCTCGCCCCGCATGATCTTTTCGCGGACTTCAGGGCCCTGGACCTCGGCGTCCTGCGGGTCGGAGTTGAACGGGTCGCTGGCAACGACTTGGATTTCGGGGAGGAGGTCGACTAGGGATCGGACGGTTGTGGATTTTCCGGTGCCCCTGTCGCCCATGATCATGACGCCACCGATCTTGGGGTCGATTACGTTTAGGAGGAGGCAGAGTTTCATCTCGTCTTGCCCGACTATGGCCGCGAACGGGTAAACGGGCCTTTGGCTCTCCTTTGAAGCAGCAAGCTTCTGAACCTGAAATTCCATTATCCACGTATTATGACATTAATTAATTAATTATACACAAGTGCCAAAAATGCTAATCATACTCAAATGTATAACATAAATGGAAAAAACAACTAATGACCAAACACGCCTTAGTGAAATCACGAAATTTAAGTGCAATTAAGTATTAATACAATAATTAAATAACAAAAGCACAAGATTTAAGAAATTAAGACCTGTTCTTGGGCTGGATTAATCTCAGTGGCAACATTGGAAATTGAGACATGGAATTGAAACCGGTCTTTCTTGAAGGGAACTCCAATTCCTCCATAGAATTTCCTTCCTGATCTGAGCCCTACACCAATAGTTAGTTAATAAATTAATTAATTAAACAAACTGTGACCTTTAAGCACCCACTCGCAAACCCCTCTTCCAAAAAATCAACAAATTAAGCCTCAATCAGACAACAACGGACTATAATGAAATGCAACGTTGTAACTCAAACATGAAATTACAACAACAGAAAATAAAAGTTTTTTTTTTTTAAATTAAAAAAAAAAAGAAAAAAGGTGGCTATGTAATTAAATACCAGGAGTTGGGTGAAGAGAGAGAGATTTAGTAGACTTGGATGAGTAAGAAGAGAAGGGTCTCGAGGCCAAGATTGCAGCACTAGAGATTCCCGCCATGTTTAGCACTGTGTGAGCTGTGTTTTTTTTTTCTTTTATTTTTTCAGTTTCACCAGTGGGAATGAGTGTTGTGGTGAGGATAAGAGGATCAGATTTCCATGACTCATCCAGAGAGTCTTTTCTGAAAAGAAGATACTTTTATGTTATTTTACATTTTGGTACATAAATAACTGGGTTCACATATTTTGGTATGTAAATTGAAGTATTTTGTTTATATTATTTAGAAAATGAGACATTTTGTATAGTAAATTTACACTCACTGTGATTTAATATTATTTTATGAGATTTGTTAGTAATAAACTAATACAGTAATTCATTCAACTTTCATTTATTTTACAGTTAAACTGCCTCATTAACTCCCTCTAAATCATGGATTTATTTCCATATTTTATTTTTTTAGGTAATAATATGATTTTTTTAATGTATATCAATTATATCTAAAAATTATAATTAGGAGATTATCATTCAGTTTTTAATAACTACTAGTATTGAACCAATTTGGAATCTGTCAGAATTAGAATTAGGGAGAGGAATGTTTCTCGACAATTTCAAATATATATATATATATATATTTATATATATATAATATGGGTAACATAACATGGTGGGTTAATCATCACGTGAGAAGCTCAAAATGAGAAACGGATCATCACGTGGAAGCCCAAACATATTTAGCCCATACAATAAAATACAGGCCTAAGCTACTTACAAATAGGGCAATTTATTAGATGTGCGTACTAACGTTATGCGTGATGATATGTGATAAAAATTTAGAGTTTAGGGTTTATTTTTCTATTTTAGGATTTAGTATTACATTTTAGGGTTTAATATTTTATTTTAAGGTTCAGTTTTTTTTTTTTTAATTTTTTATTTCGGGTCCCGTCAAAAATCTATCATTCTATTAGTTATATGTGATGATATGTGTCAGTTATATGAGATGATATATGATAGAAATTTAGGATTTAGAGTTTAATATTCAATTTCAGAGTTTAGTTTTTCATTTTAGGGATTAATTTTCTATTTTTAGGGTTTAATTTTTTGTTTTAAGTTTATTTTTTTAATTTTAAGATTTAAAATTTTAGGTTTAGAACTTCAATCATTTGTGATGATATATGTCAGTCATATGCGAAGATAAATTAAATTTTTTGGTGAACCAGGGTCCATAGTATACTCTCTCGGTTGCTAGTATTTTACGAAGCTCAAATTTAGTTAAAAACTAAACTTCTTATGGCAACAAAAACAGAGTATCATACATAGATAGCTAACAAAAAACATTCGTACGGTGAGGAAACACAGCACAAGGAATGTATGGCCTCCTGGCATTTATTAAGCCACTTATTAATCACATAATTGCAAGTTTATTGTGGACTTGAGAACATGAGCATTTAGTTCTCAAAAGCCTTGAGAGGATCACTTGGATAGATATCCTCTATGTCTGGGAGATCCGTTGGTAGAGTCATCGTACTTATGTGTGCTTCGCTTAGCCGCCCGATCACTTCCTCAAACACAACCTTATTGCCATCCCGAGTGAGATGCAATCCGTCCCTGAATCAAAATGCGTATTTAGTGTTTCGAGATATATATGTCAACTTCTATTATAACTAGAATTTAAGAAGTTACATTTATACCTTTATATAGTTCTGAGTTTCAACTGCTTCATAAATCACACAATAAGAATGAAGAACATAATAGAAGAGTACCTTAAATAAAGCTTTTGCCAACCAGAAACCAGCTGCATTTTATTCCAGAGATCGATAGCAAGAACGTTGCATTCAGCTGCAACAGCAAGGCATTGTTTGGCATAGTGACCTGCAGCTTCATTGGTTCTCTCGGGAAGCCCAGATACATTGTCAATGTAAGGGTACCTGCAAGAAAATAGCACATATATATGTTTTAATGATGATAAATTATCGAATCAAAAATTGGCCGAGGAACAGAAAATTTACTGGAGACGTCCATCTTCATCGATTGGAGGTGGTGTGATGAGGATAACACGAGCGGTCGGCCATTGCTTCTGAAGTCATCGACAAAATGTATGTTAAGACAAATTTCGAGACACGAGCAACTACTAATGTGTGTGCATAATTTTTGAAAAATAGACAATAATTATGCAAAATGCAAATCGATGGGAAAAGAATATCATCACAAGATTTATAAATATATAATGAAATAAAAACAGGAATAATAAAAATGGGAAAAGAAGGTGGAAGACTAATAATATCTATAATAAAAATAAAAATAAATTTGGGTTACTAATGGAGTAGAACAGGAGGGGCTGTCCTAAACAAAATTTTCAATAGTGAGCGCCTTATAAACAATCAAATTGCTTTATTGAAGATATAATATTCATCGCTATTATAATAGTTAGATATAGAAGATGTCATCAATATTCACACGTTCAAATAATTTGCAGTTAAGTTCATAAAATATAAGAAAAGGCAAATCAAATCGAATCTATTAACAAGAGTTCACAACCTTCGCGCCTCTCGTTCCGCAAAATTATCAATTAAATCACTGTAATCAATAGATCCAGCGAGTGACTTTGTGAGCATCTCTTATCTTTTTTTCTTTTTGAATTTTCTTTTACCCGTCATTTAGGGGTGTCAATTTTAACCGGCTGGTTGGGTCCTATACGTTTCCCTACCCACGTACCCGATTATAATTTTAATGTCATATATTATATTATATTATATATTACATATATTTTATTGTATAATATGTTATAATATATATTATGTATTATATAATACTAGTTTAACACACGTATATTACATGAGATTCAAAATAAGTAACATTCATTAAAAATATTAAAATAATAATATTAGAAATTTACACACAAATCATAACATTATTTAATTACAGTAAAACTGGTTTTCAAAATAAAGAATTTTAACTTACCCTAGAGTCACGAAAATAGTTATAAGGTATAGCAAAATACCCTAAACTTGACGGGGAAGCTCGTAGAAAATTGAATTTGTAAAAATATAAAACATATAACACCCGCGCGTAACATATGAATATGTGATATAAAAAATTAAAATCTATAAGGCGCTGATAATTATATTAAAAAATATCGTATATCTAACTTGTAACAAATGTAATATTATTTTATTATTATTACTTTCCTTTTTTATGTGTGTATTTCACTAATTTGTACATGTATATATATAATAATAAAATATGTGTAGTAATGAATTATATTGAGATTAAATAAGAAGATTTAGAATATATTTACTATTTATTTTCCTAAGCGTAATAATTTACTATTTTTTATATTTTTATTTTTTGTTTCCCTTTGCTTTCTTTTCTTTTTTGATGTTAATATAGTTTTTATGTATATTCTCAATGTTATTCTCAATGTATTATATTAGAATTAGATAAGAAAATTTAAGTTTATATTTTTTATATTTATTTTTATTTTGTAATAATTTTGTGTAACTTGTATCTAATTAAATATAATATTTAATTTATTTTAATTTTTATTATAAATATAAATTAGTTCAACTTATATAGAATTTTCCTAATTAAATATGACTTGTTTATATTTTTATATTAGGAGAATAAAAGAAAGATATTGAATAAGGAAAAATATGATAAAGAAAATATTGAATTAGGTAACATATAATAAAAAAAAATATTGAATTAGGCAAAATATAATAGGAATATATTAAGTTAGGTAAAATATAATAAAAGAAAAATATTAAATTAGGTAGACATTAGCCTCGGATGACACCTACGCACCAGATGTTTTTCTAAAACTAACGAAACGTGAGAAGAAGACACATACGGTATGAAAATTTTGAATTAATATATAGAGATAATATAATATAATATATACATTTGACAATAGTGAGACAAGTCAAAGTCAAAAGTAGTATAATATTATACTTGGGGTTTTTGTGGACCACTCCCTTTGCCTTCTTTCATTTTGGGGTTTACTCCCCTTTCAAATTTTCTTTGTTTCCACTCCCTATCTCCATATATAATTTAAAGTTAACTCCCTTGGACCAATATGCCCTTATATTTTTGTGCAGAAAATTGAGTACTTAGTTGTAACATACTTAATACTTAGGTACAGAATAAAAAATACTTAGAAAATTACCAGATAGTACTTAGGCCCAACATGCTTCCGTAAAATTAAAATTTCTCTAAAATTTCATACCTCTCTTTGACCGAAACAGCTCCAGGTGATATGGGTTGCGATGCCACCAGTCGGAAAGTTACCGCCCCTAGTCCGTTTTACAGACGATAACACCGGCTAACTTCTAGTCACAGAAGATGAACTACAAGTTATCCGACTCCTTCAGTAACTGTTCAGCACAGCCTTAGTTCGTTTCCTACACTAGGCGTACGAGATACTTGATTTATAGATATTTGGTTAAGCACACATGTTGAACCAGAAGCCTTTATTTTATTAAGAACTTAGAATAAAATTTATTACATTAGTAATCTCCTTTTGGGAGGAGAAAACTTGTTTAGCCTCTCATAGAGAAGGCTTGCACTCGTAAATACATAATCTTCTTAATACAAACTATTAAAACACTCTTTATTCTTGCACACAAAACACTCTTTCTTTATTAATATGAGAAAATAGAAGGTGATGAGCGATGCCTTCTACTTCCTCCAAATCCTGAATTTATAGAAGTCTGGCGGACTTGAACTTCGGACTTCACATAGCTTGTAAATTAATTGACGTCATTGCTTACGTCTTTATTTGCATTATTGTCCTCTGTTAGCTGGTGGAATTTCCGCTTTCCAGAGGCACATTCTTGAGGGACCTGATCATCACATGATCCTTTTATTGTTGTCGGGGAATCCTTTACTTTTTTGATTTGTGCGGTCTCCGGGTAAAACGTGTTTTTGGTGTCCCCTGATTACTTGGCTTATTCTGTTTGGACTTTGTACCAAACTCTGGCTCCGTCTGATTCGAGCATTCCGGACATATTTTCTCCGTCCATCTCCAAACGTGGGCCATGTTACAGTATTTCCGGCGAGTTTCTTTACTCCCTGGTAGCTTGTTGTTCCACAAAAGAGATCTCTTTTTCTCAAATAGATCCTCTGCGAATCCTGTTGTGTTTCCTATCATTGTGTTTAACAGGAAAGATCCATTCACCGTATTCTGGAAGAATTTGAAAGGGAACTTGACTTTGTCCATCTCTGTGAGGCAGACCCAAAGACCCCATGCCCTTCTTGTGGACATTTCGTCTTCCGTGAGTGATGCTACTAACGGAATTCCTTCAGACGATGGTGCCTTGATTCTCTTAATTGCTTCCATGTCTGGTCGCCTGAGTTTGATGAAATGGAACACTTCATGCATTCCCTTTTCAACCGGTTCTGGTGCTGCGCTAAAGAAATATAATTTTAGGACATCGCCTCGTGCAAGATGTGGGTTATTCGCCCATGTTTCATGCACTGCATCTTGTATCCATCTCGAAAGTTGTGATATTTACGAGAAGCTTGGTGATCTTGTATGAACCGATGCTAAGGCCCCGAATTCATACCAGCTTTTTACATCTTYTGGATGAGATTCTGGCATCATCCACACTCTAGGATATCTTCCGGAAACATCTATTAGACATTTTGCCGGATTAATTCCCAACCTGGTTATTAACTTTTCCCATCTCTGTTGGTAAACCTGAAAATGAGGAGTTTTCAAAATTTCGTAAGTATCGATCTTAGATTTGCCTGTCTGTGGCCTAAGATCGATCTCTTCCTCATTAACCCCTGAGGCGATGGGTTGACTCGAAGACTCGGGATTTAACTCCGGAGTATCGATTTTAACTTGAGACGGTTCATCCGTGGATGATTCCATCTTAGTTCTTGTGCTAGGGGTACTTGAATCCCCTGCTGCATGTATAGAGCCCTGTACTCGAAGTGTCTCCTTCTGCACCATTGAAGATGTCGCCCGGAGAAGGGGCTTTCTCATTACAGACCATAATTGTTCGTTGGCCTGTATGCAACCTCGTATTCGATCGGAAACAGTTTCCCGATCAACTCGTTGTAACCTTCCAGTTACCTCTGCATTGAGGGTCAATGCATCGAACTCGCGTTGAAGCATCTCCAGGTGTTCCCTTAGACGCCTCGCCATTTTGAGGAACGAATCAATCTCTGATCCCTCCATCTCTCATTAAAAAATCTGCAAGAATATTTTCATGAGATTTTATAATGACTATCAAAATCATAATATTGACATTCAGCTTGCCATCTAAGTAATCTAGCATTTTCAGGTTTAGATTCAATTTTGTTTTTCAAAAAGGCTTTAACGCTTGAGTTATCAATTTTTAAGGTGAATTTCTTAGATAGTAGAAATAAAGGCCATTTCTTAAACGCCTTCCTAACTGCGAAAAACTCCTTTTCATTGATATGCCATCGGTTTACCTCGCTATTTGAGAATAGACCGCTGCAATATCTACATGGCATTTCTCCTTTGGGCGTTAGTTTCGTAAGAACCACTGCCCACCAGTAATCACTGGCATCCGTGTATAGGACCAGCTCGTCCTCGTCATTCGGAATTGCCAATTTGGGGAGTTGTTTGCAAACCTCCTTTAACTGTTTAATCCCTTCAAGGTGTTCCTTTTCCCATTTAAAATCGGCATCCTTTTTTAGTAGGGAACTAAACACCTTCCTGTAATGTGCCAGGTTATTTATGAACATCCCGGCGAAATTGTGTATCTGGAAATCCCTGTATCTTTTCTACGATGTGACTCTGTAGGATTATTCCCGACTCGTCGATCTCTATTCCAAGGAACTCGATATTCCTTGTAGCAATTACTGCCTTCTTTTCAGAAAGCACTAATCCTTCTTTGCGGCAAACATCTGAGAAGATCTCCAAATGTTTTAGATGATCCTTCATGTTTTTGATGCGATGAGTATATCATCTATGTATACGAACATGAAGCTGAAATAATCTTTAAAAAGATTATCCATCTTCCTTTGATATATCTGGGGTGGCATTTGCTAGACCCATCGGCATAACATTCCAGATATAGTGTCCTTGTGGTGTAGAGAAGGCCGTGAATTTCTTGCTTCCTTCTTCCATCTTAATCTGGTAGAATCCAGATTTGCAATCAAACTTGGAGAACACTTTTGCATTCTTAATGCAATTTACCAAATGCTCTCTACTTGGGATATAATATCCATCAAACTCTAAGATGTTATTGATTCCTTTGTAATTAATCACCAATCTTGGTTTTCCCCTTTTTATTTCTCCATGGTTGCGAACCAAGAATCCTGGGCTGCTGTATGGAGAACTCCTGCTTCAATCAACTTAAGGTCCATGTGTTCCTTAAGTATTTGTTGCATATCCTTTCGATCTTCTTGATTCATCAGGATAGGCTTATATCTGACAAACTCATTTTCTTTTCCGGTTTTCACCTTCAAAGATGCTTTGAGTTCATTTCTATTCCACCACGCTAGAGGATCTTCATTGAAATTCTTTTGAATTTTTCTTTTGATGTCCTCCAGTGTAATTTGTTCTTCCACGGTGGTGTC
>BMAC01001049.1:0-22085 GCA_014905375.1 Phtheirospermum japonicum | reverse complement strand
TGGTTGTGCACTCGTGTCTAGGCTAGCCTTGAGGAGTTCAATTGTTTGTGTTTTAATCCTCTCTTCATTTCGTCCTCCTAGGCTCTCGTTTCGTAGTTGGAGAATTGCTTCTCCATACCTTCTTTGATCTTTCATCTTTGGGTGTCGAAGTTTCCCTTCATCACCACGCTTGCTGCGAAAATTGATTGGCATTTTTCTGTGAAATGCCTCTCTTAATCGCTGGACTATAATTCTACCATTTTACAATTTTCATGGATCATTTTATCATGGCAATTTTCGAAATATTCTATGCTAAGTATTAATTTTAAAGTCAAGAAGTATTCGGTACATAACTATTAAGTATAAGGTACATTGGAAGTAAGTACTCAAATTCTGAACCATAAAATTTGACTTTTCCACACAAAATGACAAACCCATTAAATAAGGGTAAACTTGAGTTTTTATAAAACCAGGGAGTAATCATAAAATTCAAATAAGCATTGGGGAGTGGAGAGTGAAATTATTTGTGTAGGGAGTGAATCACAAAACAAAAGAAGCCTTAGGGATTTTTCTTCAAAATTCCCATTATACTTTATAGTATGTTTATAACTATTATATAATATACTACATGTTATATTACACTGAGATATTATGTAATATATATGTTATTATATATTGTATAAAAAAAATTTCCAAAAATATATGGTGTAAAATCAATAAATAATAAAAAATAATGAGTACCCGTTATCCATCTGGCACTACCATTCCAACTCGAATGAGATTAGGGTAGGGCATAGACTTTTACCCTGCACTATTCATTTACACACCCTTGCCCCATCATAATTTACAATACAATTCTAATAAAAATATAATTTATAAATTAAACTGAAATAATAAAGAATCACAAATTAAAGAACTATAATATACACACACACATTAGTAACCGTGCACTTTATTATTCGATTTTATTGCGGGACAAATTTATATTCAGTCCTTTTTAAATTAGTTTATAAGATATTAGATAAAAGTGGAAAATATAAAAGAGTTGTATATTTTTATTAATAATCATTTCTGTTAACCATGCTATATAATTGATTCATTAACATAATCAAAAATTTAGATGTTAGTTTTTAATTATTTGTATTATATAAAAATAAGATTGCATTGTAACATTAAATCAACGAATACATGCAACTCCAAAAGGTTTAAATATATTCTTTTAATTTTAGGGTTCTTTTTTAGTTTTTAATTTCTCTACTTTCGGATTTTATTTTATTTTGTTTTGTATTGTTTTTAATGTTTTTTTGGTTTTAGGCAATTTTTTGTAGGTCTCCTATATTTTTTTTTAATTTTAAAAATTAATTTTGAGGAGTCTGACTAACGGGGTGTCAGTTTGTCTCAATATACAAATATAAAATGCATCCACTTTGAATATGAGCTCTACTTCAAACATATTTGTCTATTACGTAAATGTACTTAGTAGGACAATTTAATATTATTTAATATATTTATATATTGATGTATGTTTATTTTATATATATTTGAAATTTTAATTTAATGTATTCATATGATCAGTGACCTGATTCGTGATATAATAATTGTATGTTCTATTTAGTAGAAATAAAAGATAAGAAAATGCTATCCTTCTTGACTCTCTAAATTTTTCTATATTATAATATAGGTAGATTAATTAAATACATTAAATTATGTATCTTTAAATAATTATTATTTATATAATATAATATTCCTTTACGTAATATATATTTATTAATAATAGTCATTCATATTATAAACATTTCGAAATTATTAGATTAGGTGTTCTGAAATAATAATTCTTTATATAATATAATATTCTTTTACCTACATAAATATTTATTAATAATATTTCATCTTAAAATTTGAATTTTATTCATTTACTTGAGAATTATATTATAAATTAAAAATAAAAAAATACATTAGACAAAATAATTTAAATCCAAAATATAGTAAAAAGAACCAAAAATTAAAATAAAGGACAAAAATTTCAAATAAGAATTTAAAATATGAAAGGGAAAAACAAAAAAGAAAGAAAAATGAATTCCATTCTTAGAATAAAAAATTCGTGATGACGAAATTTAATGGTGTGCGGAGAGAAATATAAAGTAAATTACAAAGAAAGAAGTTAAAAAAAATACATTTTTTAAATAAATATAATTATTATTTTTTAATATGCTAAGAATAAAAATACTATAATTTAAAATGTAATTTAATGAAAAAATTAAATTACACTAATGAATTAGATTTTCTAAAATTCAGTTTTTTTGCTAAACAATAATCAACACAACATTGACCATAATTAGTACAACATATTAAAAGGATAGTTATAATTTAGAAAATAAAATTATACTAATTTATTTGATCTTTAAAATAACCTTTTTTTTGGGTCGATAAGTCCCTCACCATGAAGTCGGCGTTTAAAGAAATTGTGGAGAATGAGTACAAAGTTGCTTCCAATCATGTCGGTTTTCTGAATAAGGTTAGTTTCTTTTCTTTAATTAATTAATTAATCAATCAATCATGCTTAGTTTAGGGTTTATGCTTGTGGTATCCCTATTAATTGTTTCCACAGTATCAATTTATTTATGATGATATTAATATTAAATTAAATGTGCCGACTATATTGAAAAAATGGACAAAATTCATATACTAACTCTTTGATTGATTTATTTGTATTGATAATTATCCAAAATAATTAATAAAGGCTAATGAGGTAAGAAAAGAAGTGAATACGTGGGCCGAGAAGGAAACAAATGGGCTGATTAAAGTTATACTTATAGGTATAGATAACTTAATTTACAGAAGTGTATTGAGCCTGTAAAACACCAAAAAGAAAAAAACAAATAACTTAGATTATTGTCTTTTCTTTTATATTAAAACATGGTCTAATGGAGGCTCTAGGCACAGGCCTTGAGCAATTAGCCCAAGAGCCGTCCCTGAGAACAAGTTGTTGAGGCTATAGATTCAAGTTCGAATCTCAACCTACACAACTCTTATTCTTAGTTGACATAATCGATTAATTTAGATTCTTGAGGACATAGTCTCAAGTTCGAATCACATCCAAGACAAGTTACATTTAGGGTTCGAATCACATCTAAGACAAGTTACATTTAGGGGTGGGTCGGTACAGTATACCGAAATATTTATGCAGTATTGCATATTATATTAAAACTTTAGGTACGAGAAGTATCATAAACTTTTGGTATAGCAGAAATCGGTATACCGAAAATTTCGGTATGAAAAATTAGATATCGATACCGTGCCGAATTTTCGGTATACCGGAATTTTTGGTACGGTTCTGGTAAATTCCGGTATACCAAAGATATCGAAATATATTTGAAATGAATTATTGCACATACCGGTATTAAACTTGGGTCCTTGCTTGCATTGTATTTTCTTCGGTATATCAGTATATACCGGTATACCGTCAATTTTGAAAATACCATACCGTTACCGTACGAAAATTTGCAGTATGGTATCATACCGTACCGAAAATTACGATATTTTCTCGATAAATTTCGATACGGTATAAACAGTATACTAGTATTTTCGGTATTTTCCCACCCCTGGTTACATTTAGTATCAAACATGGTAGAAATTAGTAAGAAACTCCTAGGACTTTCTCAAAGATTGTGATGAAACTATAGAGTAATGTAGTGACGTTGGGGTTTGCCATACAAGACCAAATCAATCTTACCCTTCATTAAAAAGGTGGATGAGTAGTGGTATGATCATATATTTAAACCAATAAAAATCTAAAATAAAAAATGTTAGTGTGGGAAAATTATAAAAAAAAACTCAACAATTTTTAATTAATTAGACTATGAATAATTATTAATGATACTTATAAAAATACTAATAAGAATAAAAACATGTTAATTAATCAAAGCAAGTTCACTCGTGCGAGGTTGGTGGTGATGACGATAGGAACGGTGTGCGTGGTCACGTGCTAAAGCTTACATTAAAAAATGTGAAAAAAATTACCTTGAAAAATGCAATAATGGTATGAAGATTTTTCTTGTACTCATTCAAAGGTACGTGTTGAGAGCTGCTAGATCTATCCGCCAGACAAGCATCATTGGCACCAAAGAACACCGTTATCGCCAAAGGAGGATCGTTGCTATCCGAAGATGGAAACATTTTCTCTATCATCTTCAGTGCCCATCTTGTGTTATATCCGCCGTACCCTCTCAACACCACATCCAACTAATGAAAAGATTAAGAAAAAATAAATCAAACAAAATAAAAACATAAACTAAAAACATATACTTTAACACCGCCACATAAGAGGGGTATGTTTGTGGGTTGCAAATTTAAATAAATCTATGTATCTTACTTTACGAGCGAAGTGATTAGCAAGAGATGCACCCCATCCACCGTCGCTGAAGGACTCTTCAGTTATGGAGTCTCCAAATAGATAAATCTTGGGCCTCATTTCCTCACCGCTTTCCAAGGAAAAGGAAAGACAATTTCAATTGCTTTTGTTATTGACTAATAAGTTACTAATGCCTAGAAAAGTAAAAACTGTGTAAATCTGTCCAAAGTATCACGTGTGACGTAGTAATAATAATAATAATAATAATAATAATAATAAATTAATTACTGTGGTCCGAAAAGTTTGGTGGTAATGTTAGATGTAGGCATGTCCATTCTAGTGGTGTTGCGGTCAATTTGCAAACGTATACCTTAAAAATATGCGGAGATTCCGTAGAACATGTTAAAAGATGCCCAATCTATAATTTAATTTACAAATAATAATGGAAAAACAGCTTAATATCATTCATTAATATCATTCAAGTATTGCAAATTTTATATTTGTCAATATTGCACATAACATCACATACCTATAATTATAGGTAGCATATATACATATACATGCACAGTAATACATACCATGCCATATATACGTATTATCAAATATTTATTAGTTGCATTTAATAAATAATAAGATAATTAGAGTTACCTTGGAAGAAAGTAATGATTCTTTCCTAATTTTGTTTTTTGGTTTCGAATTATGCAAAGCTTCAAATCCGATCTCCACCGTAAAGATTCAACCTCTAAGTGTTTTGAATAATATATCCAAAATCCAACTTC
The DNA here is from genome assembly GCA_014905375.1 of Phtheirospermum japonicum. Classification (NCBI taxonomy): domain Eukaryota; kingdom Viridiplantae; phylum Streptophyta; class Magnoliopsida; order Lamiales; family Orobanchaceae; genus Phtheirospermum; species Phtheirospermum japonicum. The sequence continues at coordinate 16,976 of BMAC01001049.1, read as the reverse complement.
ATCCAACAGTTAGATTGTGCGTAATTGAATTTTTAAAATAAGCTCGGCAGACAGTTTTGAGAAACGGGATCAGCTGAGTTCAAAATTTATTATCGGATTCTTCAAACTTTATATTCAAATCTCCACCGTTCATATTGAACCTGTATATAACATATCCAAAAATTTGGATTGATCTAACGGTTCGATTGTGAAAAATCTTGTTTTGAAAGACTCTGCACAGAAAATTGCGAAAGCAGAATCTACGTTGTTCGAAATTTTATATGTATTTTCTCGTATCTCCGAATCCAATCTCCACCGTTCTGTATGTAATTCAAAAGGTTTTTAAGGTTTTGTAAATCTGAGCTCGATCCAACGGTTGAAAATCAAGAAACTGATTTTTCAAACATACAACGCAATTAGATTTTCGCCGTACAAAAATTGTATAATTGTTGCTTCGGTTATGGAGGCTTATTCTCAATCATTAGGTTAGAGTTTCGTGTTGATAACGTGTAAAAGGAAAAGGATAAGGAGAAGACATAGAGGAGAGACCAAGGAAGATAGTAGAAATTAGGGTTCTCTTATTCATAAAAACTCCCTTTATATAGGGTATCAATTATATGTTTGCACAATACATACAGATAATAAATACCTAAATTGTCCCTCATCAGTTACTTGTTGACGAAGGCACACTAATTTTTTTTCCTTCAACAAATTGTAAATTTTTGCCGTTTTTTCTACTTTACCCTTAATTTTTTAGTATTCAAACAAATAAAGTAAACTAAATAGGGGCATTTTCGTCCTTTTTATGATATTTTATTTTTAAAAGGCAAACATGTCGATCTTTTATGGATGGACGAAAATGAAAACATTGTCTATCTTTTTAGGAGACTGACTTATGAAGTTTATGTGTGTACACATAAACTTCATAAGTCAGTCTCTTAAAAAAACACTTGTCCTCATGGGTCGTGACTTGGACCAGATTTCATTAAACCGCCTTCCTTGTGAGTAGAATTTGTATAAGATTTATTTTCCTTCGACTTCAACTCGATCTGATATGAAAATCTTCACAGTTCAACTTCTAGAGTTTTTATGTAGTAATATGAAACTTTACATACTTACATTTTTTCCTTTCTGGACGAATTCTGTCATGCATATCTACTACTAATAAATAGGATTTTGTTTCCTTTTTCTCATTATTTCCTTGTGTAGAATTCAAGTTTTATTGGATTCTTTGACTTTGAGTAGTCACATAAACTTTCCATATTTGAAACTTTTTCGATTCCATCTCAAATTTTGCATATCTTTCAAAGTCTGCACGATGGAATCTTGACTTTTCATATATAATTATTTTCTCTCTCTTTCATGGGCGTGTAAATACACATGCAGATAAGAAATATAAATTTTAATTTTTTTCATAATTATTATTTAATAAATAGGAAAACTAATTCGAGATTGAATATTCCCTTATATACTTACTTGACCTATATCTAATAAATTACTTAGTATTCATGTACTTTTAATAAACAATTTAACTAAATAATTGAATATATTCAAATGATATCAATTCTTATTTTCTTATAGTAGTAGTAGTAGTAGTAATAATAATAATAATAATTTATTATTATAATTATATCATATTATATTATATTTTATTTTTACTAAAATGCTACTCTCCTAATTCCACAATAGATGTTTAGCTAATAAAAATATGTTGTTTTAGTTGTGAAACTAGAAAAAAGAGAGAAGAGAGTGATCAAAAAGTGTGCTTTATTATGAGGACTAGAGTCCCTTTTATAGGTACAAGATTAGGGTTTAGGGGTAGGAAGGCCATTCACAAAATATATAATTATTACAATTAACTAAACACAACACTCCCCCTTGAATGACCTCCCTTGAATGACCTTAAAAATGCTGTCTCGTTAAAACCTTGTCAGGAAAACCCAATAGGACAAAATCTGGTCGAAGGAAAAAGACTACAACCCTATTCCCCCTGAAAATCAAGATCTTTGAGTCGATGCATGCCAATCTTATGTATCAATCTTCTAAACGAAGATGTTGGTAATGCTTTCGTGAATAAGTCCACCAAATTGTCATTTGAGCGAATTTGCTAGATATCGATATCACCATTCTTTTGGAAATCTTATCTTATATATCTTATTTTGTCACCTTTTATGTAGTCACATATGCGTTGTGTCATATACGAAATATTTATTTTCACACTTATAGTGTGCAAATGCTGTCTCATTAAAATCTTGCCAGAAAATCCTTTGGGACAAAAAACTGATCGAAGGAAAAAGAGTACAGCTGCTCCCCGTGACCTCAATTAATAGTAGTTCTCGGTTTTATCATCTATCTGTCTTAAAACTTTGAAATATAATATGATTTGTAAACTCTTCATGAGTTCTATACCATATGTTGACGTTTATACATCATTGTTATGCAAAGAATATGCCTCGTCAAAACCTTCCAAGGAAAAACCCAATGGGATAAATTTGAGTGAAGGAAAAAGAGTACATTATTCTTTAAATATGCTCATAATGTTGGATCATTAAAATTCTTACTGGGAAGATCCGACAAAATCTCAGTTAAGGGAAAAAGAGTGCAATGCATATCTCATCATATTAACTGACAATATTACAAATATGCTTCAAGCATATCAAAATCCTTCCAGGATTTCAATTCATTCATGATATTGTTCTATATTATCGGTTGAATGAAACTTCAAGTTTCAATATCATCCACCATGTAAAATAATGCTCTTGTAGCATAAATCTTTATTTATATATTATTGACAAAATATTTCATATGGATGAATTTCTAGTCATACATATAGCAATCTATAAGATTGCATATTCAATCTTGGCCAAATAATTGTGTCGGTAACTTTAATTAATTCAAAAATACCATTCTCGTTATCATTGAGCTTATAAGTATAAATATAGTCGACTAATTTTTTTATTGATTATATTTGATCCAATTAGGGGTGTAAACTGGTAGGGTACAGTGCGGGTACAACTATACCCGTACCCTACCCGCAACATGGTTACCCTACCCTATTACCTGATTTTTACAAGCGGGTAGGTTACGGGTATTTACCCGACGGGTATCGGGTACCCAATGGGTAAACGGGTACCCGAATAAGTTCACAAGTACCCTGTTTTCTCCTTTCAAGAGGGAAAAAATAACAAATCTATGTATTGCCACAAGTCCCATCATACATTAACCAATTATACACTATACCAACTTATAATCACAATCACATAAATGGAAAAACTTCGCAAGACAAAACAGCACAAGGAAATTAACCAGGAAATTAACCAATACAAGAACAATCCACAAGGACAACACGAGGAAATTAACCTATACAAGAACTATCCACAAGGACCACGACAATATGTCAAACACATCGAACAACCATCGAACAACGACAACAAATCAAACTCAGTCTTTTCGAAATGATCCCAAACTTTAGATTTTAATTTTTACTTCAACAATGTCATCAGATTCTCCATCTGGTATTGAGCTTTGGGTTTGTGTACCAGTAAGTTGTGTAGAGCCTGTCTGTGACGATCTATAACAACATTTTCGTGAGGAGTAGTGCCATCATGACCAGATTGTTATGTATGTGCTGAGTCGGAAGGCGTAGATGTATTCATTTGAACACAATCACCTGAGAATTACATAAAAAKGAGARGAAATATAAGACAAATCCCTTGAAAGCAAGCTAGCTGCAAAAGACACTTAAAAAACAAATCCCAATCCGAGTGGAAATTAAAAGAAAGTCGACAGACAGCGAAACCTCTAAATTGCAGAAATGATTCCAAGAAGGAAAAAAAACCCTATAGTCATAAATCCCAATCTATAGTCGTCTGCATACATATTTTTTAAAGGAAAAAATAAATAAACTTGTACTCATAACTAAAATCAATAATGCTTCAAAGTTATACTCATAGCTACAAAAAGAGGTCCGATATTCTTTCAAAATTAAATTATCAGTAAAAAGTAGAACGAGTCAAACATCACCAATAAGAAATGAATTATTCAAATATTTCAAGTTTTCAGAAGATCACAATATTATGTGCAATTACAATATGATTGTTCATCAGCCTCCCCCACATGCGAACCAAAACATAATCCGAGAATACCTCCACTAAATTCCTAAATTGTCATTTCACATTAGCTAAATCTCTACATCGTCCATCAAAACTGAGTGGAAAAAATGTGGACCCGGCAATAAAGTAGATCGATATCAATCCATAATAAGAAAAAAATAAGGCATAGAGACTACAAACATAAATTTGATCACAGACAGTAATGATGAAATCAAGGCCCCAAATCATTATTTTTATTATTATTTTGAATCAGCGACGAAGAAAAAGTAGAAAGGTGAAATACACAGACGCATAAAATACCTGATAGGTGGTGTCGAATTTATCGTACATGAAACGCGTGATGATAGGTGGCTTTCTTTAAGTGAGTAGCTTGGCATCTTTTTTTGTAGTCCCCCAGTAATTTAATCTGTATATTTGTAAGAATATACAGTTTCCTAACAAATTTCTCCTACTAACTTGCATGTTTATAAATATAAATGAAAATAAACTTTCATCTTTCTACTAATATCTACTAATACAAATTTCAAATTTTCTCACAAATCACACATCCATGCAGAAAACACCACAAGAAATATCAGTTTTTTCATTACTAAACTTTATATACATATATATAAACATGATTAGTCCAAAAATATTCTATTTTAACACACGAAAGTAGCGAATTTTTTATGTAATGAAAAACTATGAAAACTTACAAATTAGTTTTGATAGGAATCCGAATTACAGATATTGAGTCACCTCCTGTTTGGATAAAGGGCTTAAACCAGAACACATTATTAAAAGGGATGACTGAATCAATAATAATAACTCACCTTAAAGTTAATCTTAATTCGAATTTACTCACAAAAAATCCAGTCAGGATTTTTTATAATTTCATCTTCCATTCCATTAACAATCAACAAGATCATGTCATGTTTATCTTTAAAATAAAGTTAAATCTTACAGTAAGTTAGTAAGCTACATAAATTTTCAACTCTAAATTTAATTAAATCTAGAAACTAAAAATTCTGGAAATTCAAAATAGCTTACCTCTTCAAACACGAGCAGGATGTGCGTCGATGATAGTGAATTCAAATACCCGCGACGATAATTCTCAGATTATCAATTGATGGGAGCAATGGTGTGGAGCTGCGGGCGGGGTGGCTGGTGAGTGAGAGATAAGGAAGGAAAAAAGTGAAAACCCTAACCTAATGCGATATGTTCCTTTTTTTTTTTGGGTCTTTGTTTATTAGATAGACTTTTTATATATACTTATATTTATAATATATTTTGGGTAGGGTATATTACTGGTAATCGGGTTGGGTACGGGTAGGGTACCCGTTAAAATATAATCGGGTATAAAATTATTACCCGTACCCGAGACTGTAGCATGCGGGTAGTACCCTCGCCCGACCCGTTACCCGATTTTGAGGGTAATACCCTACCCGAGTAGTTGGGTACCCGACGGGTACCCGTGGGGTAAAATTGACAGCCTTAGATCCAATTATATAGATATCACTTATCGAGATCTCTTTGTTCTAAAATTATCATCAAGTACCTGAACCTGTTCAACGGTTTATAATTAGTTATGTATGTTTACTCTACTGGAGTATAACATTTAGTGAGAAAACCATCACAAATAATTGCTCCATATAAAGGATAAGTATTTGGATCAATCGTTGCCATGCTTAAGGCATGCCATCTTAATCCTCTTATGTGAATTTATGTGTAACTTTCAAGTTTGAGCCTTTAAACTTAAGAACCATTGATAACCTTATAGTCAGTAATCTAAAATATAAATATTTGCTACAAACTTCAGGTTTGCTTTAAACTTTGCGAGGATTATATTTATATATTCCATATTTTTGGTTACCATGACATATGCATTTCATTTTTATTTTATTTTTTTATTACAATGACATATGTCTATCCTACCCCTAATGTTGAGAATATTATTTATCGTACAATGACTAACAAATTTTGAGAAAAATGTATCTTTATTTGACGTTCTCAACATTCGCGATCCATTTTGACATGTGGTGGGGCGATTACAAATATCGCACTTGTTTAACTTTTGATGGAGGCTTCTGACTGTGAGCCATAGACATGGGTTTCACGTATATTCTCAAATTTGGCATATCTAATGAACTTAGTGAAATATCATTTCACATAATTACAAATATTGTTCTCATCAAATGATATAACAAATATCAGGATGCATATCAATTGCTTTTGCCAACCATAGTCAACAAAATATAAATCATCAATGACTTTTGTAAATAATTTTACTAGCAAATTATAAGTGTATTTATTAGATTCATACGGTACTTTGCTCTCATAGCCAATAGAGAAAATATCTTCACAAACTTCTGTTTATGAGATAATAATACATGCAATCTTCTAGTGGATCCAGATATTTAGAAGTCAACATGGAGGGTGAATGGGCCCAAAAGATCTCACCCCATAATATAAAATATGAATATTATTTAAAACTAATTCTAATTAAACCAGTGATAATTTAATGATTAATTTTATTGAGAACATGTAGCACTAAAAATAAATAGAAGAATCTTCATATTCTTCACTAATTAATAAAATGGGATGGTTATACTAGTCATGCTAAATCATGATAATACTGAACTTCAGGTTCAAAATGAAAAAGTAATTTTTAACTCATTTAGAGCTTTTATTGAACTTTTCGCTCAATATAAGAATATATGATATACTACTAATTTATAGTACAAATTAATTCGATGATAAATTGTCTCAAATTCTTATGGATATCTCAAGTAAAAAATCAAACTCCTCGTTGATTTATATTCAAAATTGTATCACCAAGAGCTTGTAACTAAAGTGGTATCACTAGCCCTTTATAATGGTGTTGATAAGGGTTCAACCCTTGGACCTCTCATTATTATTATTAATTTTTTTTGAGGTTTATCTTTACTTTCCAACTACTCTGCCCAACTAATTAAAATAATATTCTAAATCATATCAAAATAATTATAAAAACTTTAAAATTTGTAAGAATCCAGAACATATAAATAATACTTATGGTGTACACACACACACACACACACACACACACACACACACACACACACACACACACACACACACACACACACACACACACATATATATATATATATATATATATATATATATATATATATATATATATATATATATATATATAGGGTTGGGTTCAAATGAGAACCCGTCATTATATGTGAACCTAGGGACTCATCTTGACCATTAGATTGGATAATCTTGATGGTTGAGATCATGACATGTCAGCATGGTAATAATGTCAAAAAATGCATTAATTAATTAAAAATGGTATTTTGGACATATATCAATGTTTACAAAGAGCACTAAATTGTTCTTTGGAAAACACAATAGATTAAGAAAAAAAAACACTACGATTGTATACAAAAAGCATTGCAAATTTCGTCTATAAACTGCAAATTCAAAAATTTGAAATTAAACTCAAATCTTCAACAAACCATAACTTTTTCAAATTTTATTCGTTTTGAATGAAATACATATCAAATTAACCACATTCTCAAGATCTACAATTTAAGATACATATTGCATGTTTTAAAACGTAATATATATATATATATATATATATATATATATATATATATATAATTAAATTAAAAAAATTGGACTGATTTTTGCACTACAGTACTGTGTAAAAAGCACAATGAACCTGGACATATAATTGCACTGTGCAATATTAGATCTAAGGCCAGGATTAGTTCCTAGGTTCGCATATAATGACGGGGTTCTCATTTGAACCCAATCATATATATATATATATATATATATATATTGAAAATGATAAATTTTGTAAAAGAAATATGCTCTTCGGTGCATTATCAAGTAGTAATGATTGATTTGATGTGTTACTCCTTCGTGAGTATACTTGATTTTTTATATTGCATACGACAAAGTGTCATTATTCAAAAGTAAGAAGTATTCAATTGAATATTTAACATAAATAGGACTACTTCAGGAGCAATATATCAAAATTCTTCAGGAATATAAAATTGGCAAATAAATATATAAATAATTTTTCGGGGCATATAATGTTTGTAAGAAATATTATTTTTAGTTGTGCCACTTCAAGTACAACAACTTAATCATAATGTAAATAATATAACAACGCCATGTAAACAATGCTTTTAATAATTAAATAAAATATATAATAAAAATGTTTATTCTAGAGCATTGTTAATATTCTTTTGAAATACTATATATTATTTTTCATCAGAAAGATATGGATATATATATCTTATAATGTATTTCATGAACATATCATACTCAACTGAGAAATTACAATATACCATCACATTTCTTCAGAACCATGATTTATATTTTCATAATCATCATGATTATTAAGAAAATTGTGAAATCGTATTTCGCAAAAATACTACGATAAATATGAGTTGATAATAAATTTCATACAGTGCGCAAATATACATGATTACATGTTTATCAAGAAAAGAAAAATATAGCTTGTTATTTCAAATATATCATGCTTGCATATAAATTGTGTCATTTAAAAAATTGACGATAACAAAAATTGAATCAAATGAATATTCTAAATTCATATTAATAAGTAGATACAATTATAATCATATTAACTATAATATTTGGGATGCATCTCATTTTAACAAAAATCAAATCACAAGAAGTATTATAATTACCACATAATGCACATTAACAACTATGCAATGTATTCCAAGAAAAATGGGGGTAAAACTTTCAAGTCTCAAAAGAGAAATTCATAAAATATATAGATTATGCTTCATGCTTGCCTGTGATTATCAATTCAACAAGATAAAGTTTCTAATATCATGAATGTAAATACATGATAAAGTTCTAAGAGAATTATCTAATTGTATCCGACTTTTTTTTATTTTTTTCATATAATATATAATTATAACAATTAATTAATTACGACATTACTACAACATTACTACAATTTTAATGTCATTATTGTTTTACTTTTTTACTCCTAATCATTGAAAGAAGAAGTACTTTTGGAAAGAAAAAAGAACTTTGTTAATGTAATCTTAATAGGTAACAATCTTATTTTGTAATTCGTGTACACAAACTTAAAGTAAATCTTGAAGAAAGAATGGAGTAATTAAAAAAAAAAATGACTAGAAGAGCTTTATATTGGTGATAATAGTAATAGTGAGTTTAAATTATATTTTTATCTTTAAAATACCAAAAATGACTTTTACTGTAATTCTTTTTAAGATTTGGGATTCCTATTATTCTCAACTTTGTGTAAAATAATGAATTCTTATTTTACTTGACCCCAAACTTTACTTATTTTCTTAATTGGTGTCGTGATTCACAACAATTTATTACTTAAACTCACACACTTTATATTATATACTCATATTTTGTAATTAACTTTTACTGGGTGTGCACACCCCTCATACCTAGTACACTATTTACCTAATAATACTAAAAAGCACACCCACCTTCATTTCAAATTTCAATTGCAAATCTACCCGACACGCATTTGATTGCGTCACTAGCATGATTACGACATTTTTCACATCAAATAGAAATTTTGTGTGAATATGATCTATTGTAATATTCTAATAGTTATGATCATGATTATTTTTTTAATCACATAAATTATTTATATTAATATATGATTTGTTGCTTAAATTTAAAAGACATGATTTAAGTATTCTATTTAAAACTTTCATGTCATGCATATTTCAGTAAAATAACAATTTAAATTGTGTCAAATATTTAAACACGTAAATATAAATTTCGTATTATTCATCCCAATAGACTCGTGGTCCATGATTGCAATAATATTACAATGTTTTGGAGAGTGAAACTTTGAAATTATGCGTTGGAATGAAAAGAAGCAAAATACAATATGAGAACAAGATGAATTGTTGTGTGAAATAAGACTTTAAAATTTAAATTTCTAAGTTCGCGTGTAATTATGTTCTAACGTATGTACTTAGGTTCTATTGACACATATATAATTCAAATCTATAAATGTGTGTATTTAAAATTCTTTTAAGTTGATAAGGTTATATTATGCATTCTCAAATTATGGTATTATAATTATAATATAATGAGGCGTGTGTGTTTGCTTGCATGAAAAATCACACAAATTAAGAAAGTATAGGAATGTTAGTTTTATTTTTACCTTTTCCTCTTGCACAAAATGAATTAAATAGGGGTAGCTTTCTTAATTTGGACCCTAATGTTCTCGAACTGGGCAAGCAATGAAAAATATCAGCCTCATTCACCAATTTCTCAGAACTTGAAAAGTTTAAATCACACTTGAAAAATCCTTTTTTTTTTTTTTTTCCTCCAAATGGGATAAAATGAAACATGCGAAATTAAGCACCATCAATCTGAGACCCATCACTAATTTCCCACCAAGAGAGGTGGTCAAATCTTCAACAGATTTTTCTCTTTCATCATCACTCCAAAATTACATAAACTCCGACCACCCATCCCACGGCCAAAAGATCCATGCCCACATCCTCAAAACCGGGTTCGTCCCCAATGTCAACATCTCCATCAAACTCCTCATCGTCTACATCAAATCCTGCAATTTATCATACGCACGCCAAGTGTTCGACAAAATGCCTAAACGAACTTTGTCAGCCTATAACTACATGATATCGGGCTACATAAAACACGGCCCCGTCGAAAAATCTTTCGACTTGGTAAGAGAGCTCTGCCTTTCCAATGAAAAGCCCGACGCGTACACGTTTTCGATGATTTTAAAGGGCTCGACTAATGCCAAATTTTGTATAGCCCGGGAGGTTCAAGCCCAGATAGTAAAATCTGATGTTCAGGCAGATGACGTGCTTTACACCGCACTAGTTGACTCGTATGTTAAGAGTCAAAGGGTCGAGTATGCGAGAAGAGTGTTCGATTTAATGTTGGAACGGAACGTGATTTGCGCCACATCGATGATCACGGGTTACATGAACCAAGGCCTTCTGAAAGACGCGGAGGACGTGTTTGGAAAGACGTTCGAGAAAGACGTCGTCGTTTACAACGCCATGATCGAAGGTTACAGTAAATCGATCGAAACGGCTAAAAAAGCAATACAAATTTACATCGACATGCAACGCGTGAATTTTAAACCTACTATTTCAACGTTCGCGAGCATAATCGGCGCGTGCTCTCTATTGTCCGCGTTTGAAGTTGGTCAACAGGTCCAAGGGCAGTTAATTAAAACCGTCTTTTTCATGGACATAAAAATCGGGAGCGCGTTAATAGACATGTACTCGAAATGCGGCCGAACGGACGACGCGCGCCAAGTGTTTGACAAAATGCCCCAAAGAAACGTCTTCTCGTGGACATCGATGATTGACGGGTATGGTAAAAACGGAAGCCCGAACGAATCACTTACCCTCTTCAGTAAAATGATAACAGAATGTCATATTTTGCCAAATTACGTTACGTTTCTAGGCGCACTTTCCGCATGTGCCCATGCGGGGTTGGTTACTAAAGGAAAAGAGATTTTCGAGAGCATGTGTAGAGATTTTTCGATGAGGCCCAAAATGGAACATTATGCATGCATGGTCGATTTATTGGGCCGGGCTGGGAATTTGAACGAGGCGTTTGAGTTTGTGATGAAAATGCCTGAAAAGCCTAATTCGGATGTTTGGGCTGCCTTACTTAGTTCGTGTAGGTTGCATGGCGACGTGGAGCTTGCGAAGATAGCGGCAAACGAGCTTTTTATGGTGAGTGAGGAGAGTAGGCCCGGGGCCTATGTGGCGTTGTCGAATACGTTAGCCGATGCGGGCCGATGGGATAGTGTGAGCCGATTGAGGGAGTTGATGAAGGTGAGAGGGATATGTAAAGGGACAGGGTTGACTTGGGTTGGGACAGAGGCTGGTTTAGAAGCTTTCCATTCTGGGCAGTCATTGTGAGCCCATATGTGATAAAAATGGGTTATTTACAAAATTGCTTCTGATTCAAAATTAAATAAAATCCCTATCTATGAAACACAATTACAAAGACCCTCACTTGTAGATCCTCAAAGGTTTTTGTGTGTGACTAGGTGAAACCTCAAGAGTAACTTTTGTAATTGTTTCTATCAATACCTATTTATTTACTCCTTCAATATTTATTAGTTGCATGAACTTAAGTTTCATATATCATGCAAAGTGGAGTGGCCTGTCTGTGAGATCATTTTTGAGACTAATAGTATGTTTTGTTAAGTACAATAAGTTGGTTTATAATTTTTTTAGAGAGTATAGATTACTTGTATTCAAACAAACTTTGTTTGGTTGGACGATTTTATTTGAAATAAACTTATCTCATATGCTACTATTAAGCGTTTCAAATAAACTCATGGAACCTTTTAATTTTATTCATCTTTTATCACTTTTAATTTTTTGGAAAATTACTCTATTATGTCAATAGATATTTCAAAATTTATATTTACTTTATTACATTATTAATTATTACTCGAATATATGGATTGTTTTAATATTGTGCAATTATATTTTTATTTATAATTAATAATAATAATAATAATAATAATAATAATAACACAATTGAATTTACATTACTAACATTAATAAATAAAAAATAACATCGAAAATTCGATTTATAATACTAACATTCTTTTTAAAATAAACAAACCTTTTTATTTATTATTGTAATATAATAAAAATATTAATAATTAGATTTACAATGCTTACATTCTTTCAGAAAATAAATAAAAAACGTGAATATTAATATATTAAACATGTAATTTTGGGTAATTTCATTTTTTGAGTCATCTTATTAGCTAGATTTGTCAAACGCTTTTATATTCATTAGTTAGCTTTTCAACTATCAGTCATCAGTTATAAGCTATCAACTAACTTATCAGCTAGTTTATCAGTTTTATCTGCCAAACATATCTTAAATGTATCTTTGATAAGCATAATAAGCTAATTTATATCTTATTTAGGGAGAATATAAGCTTCTTGTATTCAAAAAAAGTATTATTTTGACTTATTTTAGTATTGTTCAAATAATAATAATAATAATAATAACAACATAAAACTATTATTTTAAACATGTATTTTTTGTGTAAATTTGTACTGAGAGAGCTTATCAACTAAATTAGTCAAATTTCTTTTTTACATAAGCTAACTATTCAGCTATAAATTTATAGCCAAAGTATCAGCTATTAGCTAACTTTCCAACTTTATCTACAAAATATACCCTAAGGCCCTGCTTGGTTGAGCCTTTTTGAGGAGCTTGTTGCTTATTCCCTCCCAGTAAGCACTTTTAGATTATTTGGTAAGAACTTCCAATAAACTCCTGATAGTTATTTGATTTAATAAGTTTTTGTTAAGTAAATTATAAATTATAACATTTTCTAATAAGAAGCTTATTAGAAAAAAAAAATTCTATTTTCATCCTTTCATATTTTAATAAATGTTTTATTTTAACTATCATATTATTTACATTTTATGGGATATTGTTCTTAGACATAAATCACTGTGATTTTGGCCACATGTGACGGAAAATCACAACAATTTTCGATCATAACCTGAGAAACAGTGATCTTATACTACCAATACACTATTTACTGTACAAAAATCACCACACACATTATCCATAATTCATAATAAACCATTAATCCACGAAGTACATAATCATTGCTAAAAATCCATAATAACCATAGTCCAAATCATAATATACATGCATGACTCAAAATCACCGGTGGCGTCCCCAACCAATAGATGGTTTCTCATGTGCAAATGGTCTCTCAAGTGCATGCATGACTTGTCTCATCTCAAAGTCCTCTTTTACTGCTCTCCAACGTCAAACTATAGCCACAACTACGAGCTAGAGTGGAGTTCTCCCATGTGTCATCGTCTATGACATTAGATATACGAGGTCAGTAAGACTTCCTATGGATTTTTTCACAATCAGATATAAATTTTTGCGGTACCAAGCCATATAATTGGGGTCACACTCCCAAGGTGCATAGCAATTCTATCCAAACGATTCTCAACTAGTATCAGGACGTGCCCAAGAGGACCCAATGTATCTTAAACGAGTCACCTTTTATGTATAGTTTACCAACTGGGGGAGGTGCCGGAATAGTATGAAGCACATCAATGCAATCATGAAAAATGTACATTTCGTAGTGGGGATTTTACCCCAATGTCCTCGTAATATGTGGTCCATACAACCTATGAATAATTTAATCTCTTACAATGAATCAATAATAACTCTTGCATGGTAATAATTTAATAGAACCACATACGAAACCAATAATATAAATTATCTATTAAATTATAAAAATATTCGTAATATAAAATAAGTAAAAACTCCTATAGAGCTTAACACCACAAGAAAACTGGAAATTAGCAACGGATTTTTCCGTTGCTAAATTAAAAATAGCAACGGATTAGCAACCGATCAAATCCGTTACTAAAAGGCTCGTCGCTAATTATTAGCAACGGAAATAATGCCCATTGCTAAATTTAGCAACGGAAATAATGTCCGTTGCTAAATTTAGCAACAAATTATTTCCGTGGCTAAATAGAGACAGAAAAATCAGTCTCTAATTTGATGCTATTTAGCAACAGAATTAAGTCTGTTGCTATTTAGCAACGGATATTCCGTCTATGATTTGGATATTTAGCAACGGAATAAATCCGTTGCTAAAATAGAAACTCTTTTTTTAGCTATTTTAGCAACAGAATAGGTCCGTTGCTAATTTAGCAACGAAAATTCTGTCTCTATTTTGGAAATTTAGCAACGGAATAAATCCGTTGCTAAAATAGAAAACCCCATTTTTAGCAACGGATTTGATTATCCGTTGCTAATTTAAATGTATAAAAAAAATGGACCTTCTTTTAATATTTTATCACTACTGCAAAACAGCACTTTAACGACGGTTTTTTTGAGCTTTTAACGGCAGTTTTTGAACCGCCGTTATATCGACCGCCGTTAAATTTACGGCGGTTTTTAAAAATCGCCGTAAAAAATCATGAATTAATGGCGGTTTTTGAACCGCCGTAGAATGCAGCGATTTTACGGCAGTTTTCTAAATATACCTTCTAGAAAGCCTGTTTTCCAGAACAGACAATTTACGACGGTTTTGGGAAATACCTTCTAGAAAGTAGTAAAAAAAAATAAAAAAAAAAAGAAAAAAATACAAATTAAATGCAAATACAATTATAAAAAAATAATACTCTCAGTAAAAATAAACCATATTTTCTATTAAAACGATGAGTAAGTACAAAGTTTAGTTCAAGTCACGACGAACAAATATAAATCGAGAAACTTATTATAATGGTAAGAATATCACTATGAACCAAATAAGTCAGCATAATGAACCAATATCCAAACGAGCATCAATCCTTGTGAGGTCTCCAAACATATTTCTGAATTTACCGTGTTGGTAAGAATAGCATAATGAACCAAATAAATAAGCGCCAAAACGACCTCTTTAATCCACTTTTATCCAAACCCATATAGCTTCCGTCACCTAACTAACTAACAACGACTTGAGTAGAAACATACTTCGAACGCAGTGATTCATGATTCGACACTTTGGACTTTGAAAGCTTGAGCACCTCGACACCCTCTTCTACCTTGGCTGCTAGTGCCTCAGGCGAATCCAATAGATGCAGTAGCTCAGAGTTATCCATCTCCAAAAGCATTCCCGTTATCTTTGCCGCTAGATCAGGCTGCATGCAAAAGGAATAAATTATCATTCTAGGTTTGCTGTACTATTTGCCACGTGAGAAAATCAAATATAAAAATAAATATTTATGCATGTTTTTTGTAATTAGAATAAGTCACTGTAACGCCCCAATTTCACTTTAATCAAAATAGGATTTATATTTACGAAAAATATGACGAAACCTTGGCGTCACAATAAATGTCAAGACTTTCAAACTTTACGTAGCGGAAATAAACATAATATGAATGACCAAATCACCGTCAAAGGATATTTATAATTTAAAACCACGTTTTTACGTCTAGTTCAACGTTCAATTAACACAATAAAGCCAGTTTAAAGAAAAACAGAACCAACATTAACATTTTCATTCCTCTACTCGTCTCCCATCCGATCGACATCTTCGTTTGTACCTGAAAAATGTTGTTGATTTGGGATGAGCTCAACGTACTCAATAGTTACACTGACTTAACCAATGCAAAATCATACAACTCACAAATAGTACAATTGATCATAGAATTCATAGTTTTATCGTAGAAAATAAGTTGACTGCAGCTAAAACGCGCCGGGATATACCCGATGACCCTTTTCCCCGGTCACAGACACATTTGGTCTCTGGTTTTAATTCGTGGTTATAGCACGCTGGGATAAACCCAATGACCCTTTTCCCCGGTCACAGACACATTTGGTCTACGGCTATATTAGTTTTTAGAAATATAGAATCGCATGATACACATAGCACATAAATTTGAGTACATAAAATTTAACACAGGTAAGTCAGTGGTCCCTACCTCGTAAAATGTCGTGGAAAGTCGAGTGAATGCACGTATTGAATCCTAAGTCCCCTTAATGCTCGTCACCTAATCAATTAGAATATATAGATATCATTAGTATTTTCATCTTTAAAATTTTTATAACAATAATAATAGTAATATAAATGATAATAATAAGGAAAATTAGGGCTGAAATCCCCTTTTATTCCAACCCTTTTTCCAGAAATTGCCAATTGACCCCCAGACATTCTGCCATACTTCGATTGAATCCCCAAATTCCCAAAACATGATTAAAAACTACATTCCAGCCCATTTATTTGTTTTTATTATCACTATTATTATTATTTATTATTACTTATTATTATTATTATTTATTATTATTATTATTATTAATACTATTATTATTATTATTAATATTAT
>BMAC01001048.1:321421-365960 GCA_014905375.1 Phtheirospermum japonicum | reverse complement strand
CCCTACCAGATCTTCTGGGGACCAAGCAAACACATCCGCGCTGCTTCTCAACAGTGCAACTAGATCTGTCAGAGTTTCCGGACTGAGGGTTGTCCCTACTCGAAGGACCCGGCTCTCATCCCCTGGGATTACTTCGACCATCATCAGCCCTTCCTCTCTATTAGCCAGATCTGTCTTTGGCGGCTCTACTTTAGCCCTTTTGCTCAGTCTTTCTTCCTCCTCATTCCTCCTGATGCATTCTACGTAGGTCTATCGTGAGGCATACTGGTCACCCCTGACCTCTCCCGTTCCATCTTCCGCCGGAAACTTCATCTTCATATGAAAGACAGATATAACAGCCTGGAACTGGCTCAAGGATGGCCGACCCAACATGACATTATAAGAAGAAGGTGCATCCACCACCAAGTAATGCACCGTTCTTGTCACCCTATACGGCTCTTCTCCTAACGTCACGAGGAGCCTCACCGCTCCCAAGGGCTTCAGGGCTCCCCCTGCAAAACCAACTAGAGAGGTGGTGACCTCTTCCAGCTCAACGTTTATTTTCAACTGCCTAAAGCAATCATAAAACAAAATGTCGGCAGAACTCCCAGTATCCACGAAAATTCTACGGACATTATAATTAGCGATAGTTGCAGTTATAACCAGAGCATCCATGTGGGGGGCTAGAATACCATCGCCATCTTCTGACCAAAAACAGATGTTAGGGGTAGAGGTCATTTGTCCCACGTCATGTGATTTTCGAACTAGGTCTCTTGCGGCTCTGACATAACCGTGTTGTGTCCGCTTGGAATGCTCCTCCAATTCTCCTCCAGTAATCATCTGGATTTCTCCATGGATGACCTGGGTCTGATCAGATCTTCTTACCCCAGTTCGCACCCTATCCTGGCTGCCCCTATTTGTCAGGGACCAATCATAATTCTTGTTGCCAGACCTGGCTTCCTCTCTCCTCATCCGAACATACTCCTTTAAATGTCCGTCCTGAACTAGCCTCTCCAACTCGTCCTATAGATGGGTACACTGGTCAGTGTCGTGCCTATACTCGTTGTGGAAGCGACAAAAACGATTTGATTTTTCCTTCCTGGGCCTTTGCGAATAGGTCTTTGGCCACTTCAGGTTTGGATGCTTCTCAATTGCCTGTAAGATTTCTCCCTGTGGGGTTGCTAAAGGAGTGTATTTATCAAAGCGAGGCCTCCCTCCAGACAGGTCTGGCCTAAGCTTTTTACAGCTCCCCTGTCCTCGCGGTCATGACTTTCTCTCTTCCTTTCTCCCTCATCCTTGATCTTCAAAGCTTCTTCCAGATGGATATACTTTTCTGCTCTCTCCAAGAGCTCCCCAAATTTCAGAGCTTGTTTCACCACCAGCGACTGAAAGAAATCCCCTCGTCTCAAACCTTGCGCTAGAGCATTCACCAACAGTTCTTCAGACGCAGAGGGCACCTCTAACTTAGCGGTTGTAAACCTGTTGATATAAGCACGGAGGCTCTCATTCTCTTTCTGCTTCAAACTGAAAAGTTCAAGCGGCATTTTATGATACTTTCTACAGCTCGTGAACTGGTGTAAAAAGGCTGAGCTGAACTCGTCAAAATTGCTGATAGACCTCGGCGGCAGCTGACTAAACCAGAGCTGCGCTGATTTAGTAAAAGTCATCGGGAAGACCCAACACATGACAGCGTCCGAAAATTTATGTAGGGCTGCCATGATCTCGAAGCGACTGAGATGGTCCCATGGGTACGTGGTTCCATTGTACTCGAAGCCTAGGGAGCGATATGAAGCCGGCGCATCATCTCGCATAACTTCCTCAGTAAACGACGTACCTCTTCTCGCCGGAATCATACTGCCAGTCGCCATTTTTCTCTTAAACTCCCTCACCTCTTTTTGCAGACTCTGCATCTGTTCAGCCAGACCTGGATTAGTCTGGCTTGAAGTCTCGCTGTCAGAGGTGGAGAAGTGCTCTCCCCCATCATGTAAGGGAGCCCGATCCGCATGCTGTCCTCGCAATGACTCCGTTTCCACCACCGGGACAGTTCGTGCTGGTGGTGTGTTGGATGGCGACGTCGCCATCTCCGTGAACTTCTTTTCCACCGCCATCTCCATGGCTTTGCCGATTAGCTCCAAGAGCTGCAAAAGGAAGGATTCATTAAATGAACCACCCGTGGCTGGCACAGACCTACTGAGCGGGAGCGGCATAGCGCCTAGCGCGGTCCCTGTCAACGGTGCTGTCTCTCCTGGTCCCATCGCCGACGTATCTGTCGACCTGGGCATCCCCCATGGCGCGGCGGAACTAGGGGTTCCACCGAGCTCACCCACCAAGTTCCGTCGTAAACCGTCTGACGCCATGAAATAAACAGAAAATCTCACGTCTTAACTTGATCGACTTCCCACAGGCGGCGCCAATTGTTTCAGCCCAAAAAGTGAACTACCTGAATAACACTTGAAAGCCCAAGAGCTTCCTGAACCTACACTACAAAAATAGATTAGAAAGGACCACCGGTGGTTTTCCGGTGCTTAAGTCAGTCAGCGTTTGAGGTGTTTTCCAGAAAATAAGAAGGAATGTTTCAAGAGAATGACATACCTCTCTCAGCCTTAAGGCTGAGATATTTATAGCTTATTCCCGTGGGGACCCCAGCCGGGATCCCAGGAACACGTGCCGCGAATCATGGGCCATTTGGGGAGACAGTTTCTGAACAAGTGGTCCCACTTGTTCCTTCTTGAGTAAGCCGAAGGTCAGGTCTGACCAAACCAGCGAATCTTTCTTAAGTGGGCAGGTCGGCCCTGTCTCCCCATTTTCAATCACTACTGGCTTCAGCCCTTTCCCCATCCAGATCTGGCTGGAATATCTAGAAGTCCCCTGGTGGGGACCCCCTTTCCGGGATTTCGGGAATAAGGCCCATAAATCAAGGATCGTCCAGGTAACGAATGGTCCCCCATTTGTCTTTTCCTATTAACAATCAATCAGGTCTGTCTATGGCCACTTTTCTTTCAAGAGAGATTTGACCATGCCTTTTCCTTTTACACGCCAGTTCATTAACTCTTACCGCCCTTACTATTAAATGCAGGTCTACCTCAATCCAGGTCTTACTAGTACTGCCCTATCAACGGATAATGTCGCACAAGAGAAGTGTTGCAGAGCACGGAATTGTGTGTATCTACAATCCAATCAAACCCTAAAATTGATAAATTCTGTCAATTATTTCTCGCAACCATTAAAACCAAACACAGGTCGATTAAAGAAGAATTAAGAAGAAAAAAAATGATTTTCATGGAATTTCCTGCTAAATAAAGAGATGTATCCCGAAGGATATGTTTGTGCAAAAGTAATGTGAAACAAAAAAGTATGATTATTAGGTAGTAATTAAAAAAAACTAAGACGCACCTATACAAAATTCAGCTCATTTGTAGGGAGCTGCTCAGCTCATAAAATGAATTAAGGATTACATCGCTTCACTCCTACAAACCATTAATTTTTATCCTCTTTCTTAGTCGAATAATCCTTTTCTTTTAAAGAGCAAAGGATATGAAGAACCATCCGTTATTATTGTCTACATAACTCAACTTTTGGTTATTATTATTTGCATAACTCAATTTTCAAACTAACCATCAGTTATTATTGTTTGCATAACTTAATCTTCCTAGTTCACATTCGAAGGCTAGATAGAGAAGTAACAGAAACAGACAACAGCAATAGGCAAAAAAGAAAAAGAAAAAAAATAAGTTGCAACCTGATTTTCAAACCAACCATCAGTTATTAAAAATAACAAAAATCAAATGAGATACAAAACCTAAAATTAAAAGAAATAAGAAAAAAGGACGAAGAAGCGCATAACAACTAAAAACAAATGAAGAAGAAGAAGCAAGTATTACTTTTAAACCTCAAAGTCTTCAAGGTTGTCGTTCATCTGGTCCGTTCACCGTTGCCATGACTGGCTACCCGTCTTCTCGGTCAGAGACGCCGACAACCGGTGTATAAGCAGCAGCCGCGTTCTCCACCACCAAAACCGGCGTCACCGACGATCGCCACCATGACGCTGTCCCAGCAACTCGACAGGCCTCAGCCTTTTCGTCCAGCAGCACCGGAAATCAGAAGTGAACAAAATAGCAGCTTCCTTCTATCACCAATCGACATGCAACTCAAAACTAAAAGAAATTAGGGGAAAAAAACAAAAAAGGAACACAGAACAATTTTTAAAAAAAATGAAGAAGCAGCAGCAAATAAAATTCAACTTAAACAATAAATCCGTACACGAAACTAAAGGAGAAACCCAAAACACGCAGACAGTGAGCGGGCCAAACAATTAAACAGAGAAAAGAAAAAAAAAAAGGGCAAGAAACAAAACCTTACACAAACTCTGCGATTCTAACGATATAGAAATCCAACAATTTTTTTTTTTACCAGACAGCTTCTCAATATTGAATATTTACAGATTGGGATACCATGCAAGAGGTTGTTGGAGACTGTGACAGTGAAATGTGGGCATTGTAGCAATTTTGCATTTCTTAGCACTAAGCCTCCAATTCAAGGTCAAATATGGTATGATCATCAAAAATCCCTCCATCAGGTTACATTTTCATAAAAAATATTTAGTTTTTTTTTTCCTTTTTTAATTTTAATTATTAAGTTGAAAGGATGCATAAAATGGCCTATATATCTTTGTGGTGCACAGAATTGGTGAAATGAATTTAAGAAGAGCCTGTACCTGTCATCGTCTTTATCCACGTCGAGCGAGCCCTTGTCCCCCAAAGCTCCATTCGTGACGAAACGTATGATAATATATTTATTTTCAAGACTTAAAAAAAAATTATGTAATTTAGTTGTAACTCTCTTTGCCGCTCCTGAAAAGAAGCACATCACAGGCTTTCTTCTCAGTATCTAGAACATATGCACTCATGGAACTCTGAAATCCAGGCCAAAAGCAGATAAGAAACATGTAAAAAGAAAAGTAAAATAACGAAATATATGGCAACAAAGGAGAAACGAAATGCAAAGGCCAAAGAGCAAAGACATGCAACTCAAAACTAAAAGAAATTAGGGGGAAAAAAACAAAAAAGGAACACAGAACAATTTAAAAGAAAAATTGAAGAAGCAGCAGCAAATAAAACTCAACTTAAACAACAAATCCGTACACAAAACTAAAGGAGAAACCCAAAACACGCAGACAATCAGCGGGCCAAACAATTAAATAGAGAAAAAAAAAAGGGCGAGAAACAAAACCTTACACAGACTCTACAATTCTAACGATATAGAAATCCAACAATTTTTTTTTTGCCAGACAGCTTCTCAATATTGAATTCCTACACCAGGAAGAAAATCGAATCAGAATTTTTTTTGCGAAGAACACATGTAAATCGCAAAAGCAATCGGAAAATCGTACTTCTTCGGCGGAGACGGAGATCTCGTTGGCCTTCTCATCCGTTTCTTGGCGGGTGAAGCGAACCATCTGCTAGATCTGCTTCGAAACGTTGGCGTCGTTCATATTCGGATGCGGATCAGGTCCTGTCAAATCGGGTTTGTGTATGTATACGGTTTTACTGGGCAGACCAAAGCTTTTGAGCAAATATGGAAAAGATAGAAATTGATCGGTGAGAAAGCAGCCCAAAAACGGACGTTTGAATTGGAAAAAATAATAATAAAAGAGAATCAATCGGCAGCCGCCAAATGTCACAATAAGGTGAATGCACACCAACTGTATATATAAAACAAGAAATATACCCGCGCTTCGCGTGCGGATGAATATTCTAAGTATTTTTGTTGAATTAATATGTTTATTATTTAAATAAAATTATTTATGTATATTAATAATTATCAATCCTAATTTTTACAACTGTAATCATATTATATTATTAAAATATTCTTTAAAAAAAATTATAGATATGGGTATTAACTGTTTATAAATAAGAAAAAGATTATAAACAAAGAATATAAAGAAAGATTATAATTTAAATGATTTATATTTCAAATAAATTCAATTACTATTTTTAATATATATTGAGAATAAAATTTATCAATAAATTTAAAATTAAATAGTACAACATATATGAATTGGAAAACAAAATTACACAATTTAACCAAAATAATACATATTATGGATTCATTCTCAAAATCAAAAATCTAGATATTGAGTTTAAATGTTTGAAGGATAAGAAAATGTGTTATAATAAATTAAATTAAAAAAAAACTTCAATATTTTAACCATTATTATTTTAAATAAATATAATAACCTTTCTTTAATATAATGAGAATAACTTTTTTAATAAATCCAAAATATATTACTACAACACATATATGTAATATCAATTAAAAATCAGATTGATATTAATTAATTAGATATTAAAAAAAAGTTGTATTTATTAACAAAAAATAAAATAAAAACAATAGTATTTGAGAGGGACTTCACCAAGATAATGGGAGAAGAAATAAAATGATAATGTCCAATTAAACAGTAACACGTGTCTTCTTCTAAACTTGTGAGGTGATGACTAAACTCAGGTGCTTAAAATTTATTAAGAATTAATCTTACTTACACGTGTAAAGATTTGTGGTTAGGATTTAATTGTGCTTAATTAATTTGTGCCACATGAACACTCATATCGTGTGTGTGTATATATATGCTCCAAGGCCCATATCATATACAATGCTTGATTAACTTGTGCCTTGATGAAAGAAAAAGAGTGCCATATGACTTGGTCAATGAGCCAAGGCCCAAGAGCCTCACCTCCATTTTCTCTCTTTTTTTTTTCGTCCAATGTTTTAATGACAAATGTCTTTTCCCAAACCTGCAGGCCAACTTTAATTAATAGGTATAGATATATATAAGGTATAGATTAAGTTATTGTTTATAAATAAACTTAAATAGTATATATTTATTTTATTAAATTATTTTTCTCTTTAACATAAGTTTTTATTAATAAATGTAATTTGTAAAATATAGTCGATACCGTTAGGTCTTTGTAATTATAAAATATAGTGATTAGACTTTTTGTAATCAGACTAAAATTCGATAATAATTTCTTAGGAGAGTTAACATAATTACAAAAATTATTATTGGAGTTTGAAGCAGTAACAAAAATCTAAAATTTTCTTACGAAATGACCCTCGATATATAGTTGATTCTATTTTACATTTTTTGCATATAAATTTTTTTCCTCAAAAACTATTCTTTGTGGGATTTTAAAATGTAAATACTCCAAATTTCACGGTAATTTTTGTAATGGTCCATTTATGGGGTTAGATAAATAATATAAAAATAAATACAAATTGACAAAATATAACAAAATTAAAAAAAAATTAAAATTTTGTATCGGGACGTTTTTGACATTAGCGTCCCGACCTTTAAATTAAATTTGAAAAAGAGAGAAAAACTCGATACGCTAATGTCAAAAGCGTCCCAAACCTTTTTATTTAAAAGAAAATTGTGACCGTTTTCAAAAAAAAAATTATTGGGGCCGGAATGCTTGTGTCAAACGCGTCTCGGGTGAAATTGTAAAAAAAAAAATAATAATAAAA
The DNA here is from genome assembly GCA_014905375.1 of Phtheirospermum japonicum. Classification (NCBI taxonomy): domain Eukaryota; kingdom Viridiplantae; phylum Streptophyta; class Magnoliopsida; order Lamiales; family Orobanchaceae; genus Phtheirospermum; species Phtheirospermum japonicum. Next base: position 358,460 of record BMAC01001048.1, on the reverse strand, counting down.
TAAAATTAAAAAAAAATTCGGGGCCGGAACGCTAATGACACAAGCGTTCCGGGTGGTAATCTAATTGTATTAGTAGAGCCGGAAATTTTAATTGTAGTTTGTTTGTTTAATTAGCTTTTGAACAAAACGTTTTTTGTTTTGGGGCTATTCCCGTATACACCATTCAAAAAATATTTTTTCCCAAATAATCTATTAAAATCTTACCTTCCTACTAATCCAAAATATCATATGAGAGTACTAAATTACCGTTATTACTAAATTTATTTTATTTGGCATTTTCTCCTCCAATTTAATCCAAAAAAGTCTATGTTATTATATGTTCATTTTATACTACCCGTCAACAGTTAAATTTCATACTATATCTTTAAATTCCATACTAAAATCTTATTACTTCTTTCAGTTTTTTTCTTTTCATCTAAATATAATTCAAATAAAATTCATATTAATTTATATTAAATTCATACTGACCGCCGTCACTGCCACTAGTGGTCGGTGGGCTCTGATCAAATTCCATACTATATTAAAGAATTCCATACTACATTTGTCGTCGAACACGGGTCAAATTTCATACCACTTCCTAGAATTTTATACTATTTCATCAAATTTCATACTAAATCAGGTAATTTCATACTTATTCATTAAATTTCATACTAAATAAAAAAAAACTTTTTCAATCATAAGTGATGAAATTTCAAATTACACCTATAATATAATAAATCTTATAATAACTTTGTTAAATTCCATACTACACCTATTAAATTTCATACTATACTAACTATGAAATTCTATACTACACCTACGGAATTCCATACTAATTCTGTTATATTTTATACTATATACCATTAAAATCACATACTATCTGGTAATTTCATTCTAACCTAATAAATTTCAAAACTCACGCCATGTCTTTTTTTTTAATTTACCTAATTCAATTATCAACTTCACTTTATCAAATCAATAAATTATAGAAGTCAACAAAAAATAAATTATCCATTACAAACCAAAATAAACTCAAACTAAATCAGAGGCTAAACAATTCAAATCAACAACAAATCTTCTTTATCCATTACAAACCATAATAAACTCAGATTAAAATGAGGCTAAATTAATCAAACCCAAATTAAAAACCATTTGGTGGCCCAATTAAGATTGAGATGGGGAATAACTATCGTGAGTGTTTCACAGTCATAAGCGTCCCGGCCCCGAAGTTTATTTTTTTTTTTTACAAATTCACCCGGGACGCATTTGACATAAGCGTCCCGGCTCCAATAATTTTTCTTTTTAAAAAATGGCCACAAATTATTTTTTTTTAAATAAAAAGTTTCGGAACGCTTTTGACATTAGCGTCCAGAGTTTTAATTTTTTTTTTATTTAATTAAAAGGTCAATTTTTTTTTTAAATAAAAAGGTCTGAAACGCTTTTGACATTAGCGCCCCGAGTTTTTAATTTTTTTTATTTAATTAAAAGGTTGGGACGTTAATGTCAAAAGCGTCCCGATACAAAATTTTAAGTTTTTTAATTTTGCTACATTTTGTCAATTTGTATTTATTCTTATATTATTTATTTAATAACCCCCCATTTATGTAACGAACCCATAAACATTAGTTTGATTTTCATTTTGAAATCCGAAATAGAGCACTAAAGGACTAATATCGTTTGTTTAATAGGCATCAATATAATTTCTGAAACTTTTAACACCATATAGAATATACCATTTTTTTTAAAATCTTACGAGAAACTTGAGTATTATTATTTTTAATGAATTAGAATCATTAACTAAGTGGTTATACACACACACATAGAAAAAAAAAGATTGAGAACCTGCGCCTTATGTGGACATATCGAAAAGGCACATAAAAACGTAAATCTTATTTAAAAGAAATTATATAATTCGAAAAGTTACTTTAATGCGAGTGCATATGTGAAGAAACACATAATACTGTAAAGTTTATAATTTTATATATATATATATATATGGAAATGATGTCGTAAGAATAAAAAAAGTCTCTACCTTTGAATTCCCACAGAATTAGTAAACTCATGGTCATGATTCTCGTTAAGTTGACCATGAGGTACCTCATGTGGCTTATAACCTGTACCTCATGGTTAATAAAAAATCTCTACCTTTCAATAGTATTTTTTGATAGTTGAAGCATGAAGTGTGATACAATGATTTTTGGATTTGAAATTCCTTGATTTTACTTGTAAGTATGTATGTTTTTCATGATTGACTAGTTTTATATGATCGCTAAGTTTGTAGCGAGTATAATTCGAAGAGAATTGATGAGGTTGTGTTAGGCTTGTTTGATTCTAAACTTAATGGATGGAGAGTTTTTTCATGAATGTATATTAAATTTAAGATTTTTTATTTTTAGTAGGAAGTTTCATCAAGGCGTGGATCGAACAGAAAAGGAGGTAATCCCTTTGAAATCCAAACACTAAACGCACACTTCTTTGGGTTAAGACGTATGTCATATTGCTTCAGTATGGCAAAAGCCTTCCTCAAGTCCTGCACATATGAGTCTGACTTCTTACTTTTCACCAGCATGTCATCCACATAGACCTCCATAGTTGACCCCAACAGGTCTCTGAACGTCTTGTCTACCAACCTTTGATAGGTCGCCCCTGCATTCTTCAATCCGAATGGCATAGAAATAAAACAATATGTACCTGTCAAGGTGACAAAGCTCACTTTGGGCTGGTCCTCCTTTGCCAATGGAATTTGATGGTACCCCTGTGACGCGTCCATCATGCTCGGTAGTTCGAAACTTGAAGTCGAGTCGACCAGTTGGTTGATGCATGGTCATGGATAGTGATCTTTCGGGCAGGCCTTGTTTAATTCATGAAAATCTATGCACATCCTCCACTTCTGTCCGGGCTTATGTACCATCACAACATTCGATAAATATTCTGGGAATTGGATTACTTGGATGTGGCCGTCCTGCAATAGTTTTTGTACTTCCCCTTCTATTACTTTGTCCAATTCTGCTCTAAAGTCCCTCCTCATTTGCCTAACAGGTCGCGCCTCTGGATCAGCGTTCAAATGATGTTGTGCGACCTCAGGAGATACTCCTGGCAGCTCCCCATCTCCAAAAGCAAAGATGTCACGAAATTCTTTTGGTAAAGCAATCAGCTCCACCTTCACAGTTTCCGTCATTTAAGTTCCTATCTTGGTAGTATATTCCAGCTTGCCTTCTTCTAATGAAATTCCCATAAGTTCTTCATGAGGGCGGACATAATTCTCCACCTCCCTCATCATTTTGGCACTAAGTGTCCCTTCTTGCCCCTCATTACCTCTTTCTCGCTTCCCCTCACTCATCCCCTTTCGCCTAGTCATATGATAACACGATCTGGCGACCTGTTGCTATGATATTATTTCGCCCACCTTATCTCCTTATGGGTAATTTATGCTCATGTGATAGGTGGAAGTAACCGCTTGGAATTCGTTAAGAGAAGGTCACCCCAATATAACATTGTATGCTGAATTCTCTTTGATGATCAAAAACTTCAGCTCCTTCTTTACCCGTAGCTCGCCTTTTCCCCATGCTACCTGGAGTTCCATCTCCCCTTCAGTGATAACCTACGTGCCATTAAAAGCATAAATAGGTATTTTTACAGGTCGTACCTTTACCTTCAAGTTCATCTAGTCGAAACACTCCCGGTATATGATATTAACCGAGCTCTCATTGTCCACGAACACCTGTACGACTTCATATCCTGCTACATCAGCCTCAATCACGACTGTGTCATTATGTTCTACATGTAAACCATGCCATTCTTCTAGACCGAAAGAAATTATTGTTCCTGATGCTGGGGGTCTCCTATTAATGACTACGACCTCACATGGTCCCGGGCGGGCTGCCTTCGCATGTCTTTTTCGTGCATTATTTGTATCTCCATATATTGGCCCACCTGATATCATGTTTATTCTTCCATTATTATTCCATGTGGTTCTTCCTCGTTCGGTCTATTTCTACGCTTCCTGTCATGATTGTCTCTCCGCCTGCGCTAGCGGAGGTCCCCCTGGAGGTGGCGGGGACAATGGTTGTCTTTTCTCTCGAGTTTCCTTATCCTTGTATACTACTTCTTTCAAGTGTCCCGATTTAATTAGCCTTTCAATTTTCTCCCTTAAATGCCTGCATCGCTCAGTTGAATGACCATAATTATTATGAAACATGCAAAAGAACTCAGATTTTGGGTTAGTATGAATTTGTGTGTAACCCTCCGACCACCTGATACCATCAGGCACTTGGTGCTCCATAATTTTGAACACCCTCGCTTGTGGGAACGCCAAGGTGTGAAGTCATATTCTCTCCATTTCTCTTAAGAGTGCTCGAGCAGCTCGTCTTGAATCCCTTCTAGGCTCTGACCTCCTGGGAGCAATTCTTTCTGGCTCCGTGATCTCCTGTCCGAAGCATAATCTATGCTGCTCTTCACTTTCCTCTACATGTATGTACTTTGCACACATATCCAAAACCTCCTCATAAGTATGTGCAGATTGTTTAGCCACCGATTTGCGTAAGTCCTCCCTTCTTAATCCTTGGTGTAACACTCCTGCCTTCATCACATTCGTGGCCACGGGCACTTCCAAGGTAGATCTAGTAAACCGGGCTATATAATTCTTCAAACTTTCTCCAGGTCGTTGCACCATTGTAAAGAGAGATTGCACGGTTTTTGTGTGTATCTTGGCGCTAGCAAAATACTTCAAGAAGGCTGACTTCATAACTTGAAAACTGGTGATCCTTCCCGGTGCCAGTTGGTGGAACCAATCCTGTACTATCACTCTCAAAGTAGATAGGAAGGCCCTACATGATACCGCATCCGTATACTACCTTAATACCGCCTCATTCTCAAAGCTTTGTAAATGACGAGTGGGATCCGTTATCCCTTCATATAGATATCCAACCCTTGAATCCTCTAGGTAACGCCGCTCTCAATATCCTCTCAGAGAACGGATGGCCTTCGAATCTTCACGTCCCGCTCCCACGATCTGCTTTTGTAGTGCTCGCACTGCTTCCTACTTATCTCTCAATGCGCGGGAGGTTGGTAATTTTTCGCTGTCGTCTTCTCCCATATCTTACTAGGCCTGTTGTTTATAACCTCTTCTTCGCGGCCTGCTGCCCAAGAACTATATATCACCGTCATCATCTTTCTCAGATGACGATGTGTATCCTATAGGATATTGCCGCGTTTAGCAGTCAACTCGGGATCTCTCACCCAAGGTTCCCTCTCCCTGCTCTTTCGTTGGCCCGCAGTCAATGATTCTGGCCTATATTCCTCATCTTTTTCGCGAATCTCATCCTCCTCGCTGTCACCTTTGCCTGCCAAGATCTCCTATAATTTCTCTAGTTTGCTCAGAGGCACCAACCCCATCAGTCGTTCAATGAATCCCTTGTCGACATAACAAGTTCTCTCCTTTGGTATCTCCCTCCACTCTTTCGTTCCTATGTGAATCGCCTTTTGTTTGGTCTTTTCTGAAGTCTTTTTCTTGTTTTCCCCTAATTTGTCCACCTTTTCCTTCTATGGTGATGGTGTTGTTGTTGTTGTGGTATTTTGATTCGCTGCCTCCCCTTGTGGTGGTGTCTGTTCTTCCTCGGTCTGTTTCCCTTTGTCTACCTCTTTTGCCTTACTTGCCTCAGCGTTAAAACTCAAAGTTTGAGGTGTGATGGTTCTTCCTTTCATGTTTCGTGCGTTAAAATTCTCACGTATTTTGCCCGACCCCACAGACGGCGTCACTTGATGCGACCAAAAAGATTGGTTCACCAAGAAAATAGAGTACTGGCCTCAAATACGTATTCAGCGACTTGATAGACTTCTAGAAAACTCCTAGCGACCTGATCAAACCTACAAAACAGAACCCAAGTCAGGTAGCGGACAGCCCCGTCGTAGACCCTCCGATGCTTAAGTCAGATGTTGCTTGAGAGAATTATGCGAGAGCTTAAAACGTAGGATATCAAATCAACTTAGAGAAAAAAAGTGAGACATGAATCCTCTTTATATAGATAAGAGATGTGTTCCCAATATAGAGTTCCCATCTCCTATTAAAACTATAATAACATAAAGAGTGATCAACTTAGAATTAGAATTTCTCCTGTATGCTAAGTTATCATAGATATTAGATCTCCCGCTAAATTACGTAATAACCATGGGCCAATAACCATGTCCATAATCTTAGTCTGTCGGGACCCCATGCCATAATCCATACTAGCCCATTAGGGCTAGGGGTGGCAAATCGGTCGTGCCAGGCTCTTATCGGGCCGACAAGATAAGGCACGAGACGATAAGTATAGGTACGATAAGCTTATCGGGCCTATAATCTAAACCCGAACACGACACGATAAAAACACAAAAAGCACGACACGACACGAGAGACACGATAAGTAAAAATGCTGAATTTATTTAATCCGACCCATTAAGCACGTTAGGCCCGTTAATTAATAAAATACACGATTTTCTAATAAATATAATACATATTTATAAAATTATAAATACAAATTATAAAATACATTTAAAATTATTATAAGAGAAATGTACTAATGATAAATTAAAAATTACAAATACTAACAATGAGTAAATGAATATTAAAAGGGGAAATTAAATTATTATCGTGTTTAACCCGTTATCAACCCGCTTCTTAACGTGTCTTATCGTGCCAGCCCAATAAGGCCCGAATTCGATAAGGCTCAGCCCAAACCCTATTTTTTTCATATCGTGTTCGTGTCGGTCAATCGTGTCGTGCCTCATATTGCCACTCCTAATTAGGGTCCAAGATGGTGTTAACCAAAAAGCTCGGCTCTTCATACCAAACTACCACTCAGTACCAAGATATTATAATACCATTTATTTCATAAGAGTTCGCCACCATCGTATAAGAGTTTATTTGAATAAGCCTTTCTCGAGAGTTGCTCTGGCAGCACTTGGTGAGGCCTAGATAGGCCAGACCCGGATTGGGGTAGACCTGGGTCCAGATAGCCAAAGAAGGAGCTCAGGATGGCTTACGCTTGGTGAGGTTTGACCTAGTTTTCTTAAAAGCTGAATAGATTAGAGCAAGGTCACCCCAGCCCAGGAGTCGTCCTGAGCTGATAGAGCTCTCCTGAGAGATAAACCTTGAAATATAAAGGCAGGCTTGCCGGCAGAAAGGAGAGCAGGACTAGGGAAGATCTGGCCTCCTGAGCCTCATCGGGGGGACAAGTGGGACCACTTGTCAGAGTTTGTTGTTTAAACGGCCCTTGATTCGTGGCCTTTGTTTCTTAGATCCCGAAAGGGGTCCCCACTGGGAAAAACTATAAGTATCTCAGCCCCAAGGCTGAGAGAGGTATATCATTTTTGTGAATTCCTTCTTTCTTTCCTGGAAAACACCTCATAAGCTTTCTGACTTAAGCATCGGAGAGGTTTCCACCGGAAAACCACCGGTGGTCCTTTCTAACGTGTTGTGTTGTGCAAGTCGGGAAGAGGTCCAGTTTTCAGGTGTTATTTTGTACGTGGCACATTTTTGGGTTGAAATAATTGGCGCCGTCTGTGGGAAATCTGGGCTAAGACGTGAGGTTTTTTAATGGCTTCTGATGGGTTACGATGGAATTTGGTAGGAGAGCTCGGCGGAACTCCTAGCTCCGGCGCGCCGTGGGGTATGCCGCGGTCGGTAGAGCCATCAATAGCAAGGCCCGAGGGGATGGAACCGTCAGCGTCCACTGGATCAGGCACCACGCTGCCCTCCTCCGGCAGACATACACCTACTGCGGGTGGGTTGTTTAACGACACCCTTCTCAGACAACTGTCTGAGCTCATTGGCAAAGCCGTAGAAGCGGTTGTGGAGAAGAAATTCACAGAGATCTCAACACCGCTGTCTGGTGCGAGACCAGAGCAGACGGTCCCATTGGAAGAAACGGAGCCATTGCGCCATCAACGCACTGATCGGACCCCCCTTCAAGAAAGAGACGAACACTTCTCCACCTCCGATAGCGAGACGTCAAGCCAGGCTAACCCGGGCCTGGCCGAGCAGATGCAGAGCTTGCAGAAGGAGGTGCGAGAATTCAAGAGGAAGATTGCGAGCACCAACACGATGCCGGCACGGAGAGGCACGCCATTCACGAAAAGTCATGCGCGATGATGTACCGGCGTCATATAGGTATTTAGGCTTTGAGTATAGTGGAACCACAGATCCGTGGGACCACCTCAGCCGCTTTGAAATCACAGCAGCAGTACATAAGTTCTCTGACGCAGTCATTTGCCGGATCTTCCCAATGACTTTCACCAAGTCAGCTCAGCTCTGGTTCAGCCATTTACCGCCGCGTTCCATCAGCAATTTCGATGAATTCAGCTCAGCCTTCTTGCATCAATTCACTAGCTGCCGAAAGTATCAGAAGATGCCGCTTGAGTTGTTTATTCTGAAGCAGAAAGAGGGTGAAAGCCTGCGTTCTTATATTAATCGATTTACTAATGCAAAGCTCGAGGTGCCTTCTGCGTCAGAAGAGCTTTTGGTGAACGCACTTGCACAAGGCCTCAGGAGAGGAGAGTTTTTTCAATCACTGGTGGTGAAGCCAGCTATGAAGTTTGGAGAGCTCTTGCAAAGAGCAGAAAAATACATCCACTTGGAGGAAGCCTTGAAGATCAAGGATGAGGGAGAGAAGAAACGGGAAAGATATGATAGAGAGGAGAGGGCACAAATGAAAAAGTCCAGGCCAGACCTGTCTGGAGGAAGACCTCGCTTTGACAGATATACACCCCTGGCGACTGCTCAGGGGGAAATCCTACAAGCGATAGAGAGGCATCTTGACCTGAAATGGCCTAAGACTTATTCACAAAAGCCTAAGAAGGAAAGATCTGACCGATTTTGTCGTTTTCATAATGAATATGGGCATGATACGGATCAATGCACTCACCTGAAGGATGAGTTGGAGAGAATGGTACAAGCCGGGCATCTGAAAGAATATGTGCGAATGCAAAGAGAGGAGGCCAGATCTAGTCATGGCAGTCGTGACCGACCCCAACAGCATAAACGAGATCAGGATAGAGGGCGTAATGATGAAAGACGGAATGATCAAGCTCAGTTCATTCGAGGTGAAATCCAAATGATTACTGGTGGTGAGTGGGATGAGCACTCCAAGCGAACACAGCACAGCTATGTTCGAGCTGCGAGAGATCTGGTCCGTAAATCACGAGCGGTCGAGCAGATGGCTTCCACTCCGAATATTTTCTTTGGCTCAGAGGATGGCGATGGCATCCTAGCCCCTCACATGGACTCTTTGGTTATAACGAATACTATTGCAGATTATAATGTGAAGAGGGTGTTTGTAGACACCGGAAGCTCTGCCGATATCCTGTTTTATGATTGTTTTCAGCAGCTAAAGTTGGATATAGAATTGGAAGAGGTCACTACCTCCCTGGTAGGGTTTGTAGGGGGAGCTCTGAAACCCTTGGGAGCGTTCAGGCTCCTCGTGGCGTTAGGTGAGGAACCGTATAGAGTAACCAGAACAGTGCGATTTCTGGTGGTTGATGCGCCATCTTCATACAACGTCATGCTTGGGAGACCATCTTTAAGCCAATTTCAGGCCGTGATTTCTGTATATCATATGAAAATGAAATTTCCGACTGAGGATGGAACAGGTGAAGTTAGGGGTGATCAGTATGCATCCAGGTAAACATATGTGGAGTGCATCAGACGTAACGAAGATGAGCGACAGAGCAAGAGGGTCCGAACAGAGCAGCCTAAGATGAGTCTCGCTCAGAGAGAGAGGAAGGGTTGATGATGGTGGCAGTAGTCCCGGGGGACGAAAGTCGAGTCCTCCGCGTTGGGACAACCCTCAGCCCCGAGGTTCTGACAGGTCTGGTGACATTATTGCGTGAAAGTGCAGACGTCTTTGCCTGGTCTCCCCAGGATTTGGTAGGGATTGACCCAGATGTAGCTGAGCATCATCTCAACATTAACCTTGCAATAAAGTCAGTAAAGCAGAAGAAGCGCAATTTCGGGTCAGAGAAGGAGGCCATTATTGAAGCTGAAGTGGAGAAGTTGTTGAAAGCTAAACATATCCAGGAAATACAATTTCCCGAGTGGCTTTCCAACGCGGTGTTGGTTCCTAAAACACAGGAGGACTGGCGCATGTGTATAGATTTTCGTGATCTTAACCGTGTTTGCCCAAAGGACCGTTACCCTCTCCCAAGAATAGACCAATTAGTTGATTCTATGTCGGGTTGTGAATTGCTAAGCATGATGGATGCTTCGCAGGGCTATCACCAGATCAGACTTGCGCGAGAAGATTGGAAACGGGTTAGCTTCATAACCCCGAAGGGAACATACTGTTACGTGGTCATGCCATTTGGGCTCAAGAACGCGGGGGCCACGTATCAGAGACTAGTGGATAAAATGTTCAAGGAACAGCTGGGGAGAAACATGGAGGTGTATGTGGATGACATGTTAGTCAAAAGCATCAAGGCAACCTCGCATGTGGATGATCTAAGGGAAACCTTTGATACCCTAAGGAAATACAAAATGAAGCTCAACCCTAAGAAGTGTGCATTTGGGGTCAGAGCTGGCAAATTCCTGGGCTACATGGTATCAGAAAAGGGTATCGAGGATAATCAGGAGAAGGTCAGGGCTATAATGGATATGCAAGCGCTAAGAAACGTCAGAGAAATGCAGTGCTTGGCAGGTCGTATAAATTCCCTGAGTCGATTCGTCTCGCGCTCGGCTGAGAAGAACTTGCCATTTTTTCAAGCCCTGCGTAAGAAGGCCAAATTCAGTGGAGCAATGATTGTGAGGATGCGTTCAGAACGCTGAAGGAATATCTGGCTAGCATGACCTTGCTCACAAAGCCTATCTAAGGAGAGCCTCTAACCTTGTACTTATCTGTTGGGCAGCAAGCAGTCAGCTCTGTCTTGCTTAGAGAAGAAGGCAAAGTACAGAGGCCGGTCTACTATTGGAGAAAGCTTGCATGATGCAGAGGTGAAATATGTAGAGGTAGAACGCGCGATGCTGGCTCTGGTTGGCACAGCTCGTAAGCTACGCCCATACTTCCTCTCACACAACATAGTTGTGCGGACCAATCTACCATTGAAGGCTATAATGGATAAACCGGAGGCGTCAGGGAGGATGGTCAAATGGATAATTGAGCTCAGCGAGTTTGATGTTACGTTTGAATCCAGGACAGCCATTAAGGCCCAGGCGCTGGCTGATTCCATGCAGGAAATGACCAGCTCTCCCGATGGCAAACAAGAATGGACAATCTTCACGGACGGCTCTGTTGGAAATCAGGGCTGTGGGGCAGGAATAGTTCTAATTGATCCGGCAGGTGTGGCAACTGAGTATGCCGTGCGCCTGAACTATGCTTTGTCCAATAATGCGGCGGAGTACGAAGCCTTGCTGAGAGGAGTTCAGATGGCGAGAGATTTCGGAGCATAACAGGTGTGTGCCAAGGTAGATTCGCAGCTGGTGTGTAAGCAGATAAGTGGCGAATTTGAGACTAGAGAGGAGCAGATGCAAAAATATTTAGCTCGATTCAAGGAGCTCGCTAAGAATATGAAAGCTCTGACGGTCCTTCAAATCCCCAGAGAAGAAAATGGGAGAGCAGATTATCTAGCGAAAGTAGCGAGCTCGGCTGTGGATTGCCAGGAACGGACAATTACCTTGTTGATGGTGGATAACGAATTTGGTTTAGACCTAGTATGTTCAGTATATGAGAAGGAGGACTGGCGTTCTCCTATTAAGTTATATCTGTAGAAAGGAGAGTTGCCAGAGGATAAGAGAGAAGGAGCAAAAGTACGAGTCAGGTCTGCCCGATTCTGTCCAATCAAAGGAACATTATTTAGACGGGGGTTTGGACGGCCTCTATTGCGATGTCTGATCTTGGAAGAAGGCACTCATGTCCTCCGAGAAATCCATGAAGGCTGTTGTGGCAACCACATGGGGGCAAGGGCCTTAGCTAGTAAAATTTTAAGAGCTGGTTACTTCTGGCCATCGCTGAGGAAGGAGGCTGAGGACTTTATAAGAAAGTGTGAAAAATGTCAGAAAATGTCCCCCTTGACTCATCAGTCAGCGGAAGAGCTCATGATAATGAGCTCTCCCTGCCCTTTTGCAAAATGGGGGATTGACCTTGTTGGTCCATTACCGATGGCTCCAGCCCAGAAGAGATTTCTAATCATGGCCATCGACTACTTTAGCAAGTGGGTGGAGGCTGAAGCTCTGGCAAAAATCACGGAGGAGGCAGTGATGGGCTTTATCTGGAGAAATATTGTCTGTCGGTTTGGTGTCCCAAGGGTGATAGTATCAGATAATGGTACCCAGTTTATGGGAGCCAAGATTAAGACTTGGTGCACCAAAATGAAAATCCAGCACATTTCACATCTGTTTACCACCCCCAGGCAAATGGACAAGTCGAGGTGACTAATCGCATCCTTGTCCAGGGGCTGAAGTCGCGGTGGAGAAATCAGGAGGAAAATGGGTGGAAGAGCTGAGTGCAACACTCTGGGCATATCGCACTAACCCTAAAGAAAGCACGGGTGAAACTCCTTTCAGCTTGGTGTATAGTATGGACGCCGTCATCCCCGCGGAAATCTGCCTGGAAATGCACAGAGTGCAGAGCTACGAAGAGATTCAGAACGAGGCATTAATACAGGATGCTTTGGATCTGATTGAAGAAAAAAGAGAGCAAGCACTAGTAAGGATGGAGCATGTAAGAGGAAGAACCCGAGCAATTTATAATAAAACAGTGCGGAGGAGGCATTTCCAGGTGGGAGACCTGGTCTTAAGAAGGGCTGACCTAGGAAAGCCCAGGGGAAAGTTGGATGCCACATGGCAAGGACCATTATGGGTCACAAGGGTCCTGGCGGGTGGCGCGTACAAATTGGAGGAGCTAGACGGCAATGAGTTACCCCGAGCTTGGAACATTTCGGATTTACGAATATTTTATGTATAAAAATGAAACTCACAATGTTTATTTATAATAAAAATGCAGGTTCGTTCTTTTTATATCTTCAGCACACTTCTCTGAAAGCCAGGATTGGCTAAGGGAGGATGCCCCAATTTCCTGACCTGATTGTCAGTTTAAGCCAGGATTGGCTAAGGGCGGATGCCCCATCTTCCTGACCCTGATTGTCAGTTTAAGCCAGGCTAAGGGCGGATGCCCCATTTTCCTGACCTGATTGTCAGTTTAAGCCAGGATTGGCTAAGGGCGGATGCCCCATCTTCCTGACCTGATTGTCAGTTTAAGCCAGGATTGGCTAAAGGCGGATGCCTCAATTACCTGACCTGGTTGTCAGTTTAAGCTCCGATTAACATAGACAAATTCAACATGAAGGCCCAGAAAACATTCATCCATGAGAGCATGAAGCTCTCCGATCTAAAGCTAGAGCTCGACGAACAGGCCAGAGTTCACGCTCAGTCTTGTGATAACACTAACGGTACTTGTCGGCTCACGCGGAAAGAGCATGGGCCTCGCCGGCGGCGACAGTCAGGTGATTCACCGACTCAGTTAGAGCGGCTTTCTCTTCCTGCAAATGGCGGTATACTTGCCGGAGCTCAGCCCATTCTCTCTTGTAGTGACGTTTCTTCTGTCTCTTCCTCTCCAAGAGACGATACAGATAGTTCATCTTCTCACGGAGAATGGAAAGTTTGTCGAAAATCTTGAAGTTTTCAACAAACAGGGAGATATTCTTTCGTTTTACAGTATTAAGTTCCTCGAGAAGGGAAGCGGAAGCCATCTCAGAAAATTGAAGAAAAAATGATAAATACATGCACATATTTAAAGAGAACAAAGGCATGTGCAAAAGAATCAAAAGTACTAGGGTTTCCGGAAAATCAGGAAACCCTAGAAACCCAAGATTCGGTACAAGACAAAATATATTCATTAATGAAAATTATCCGTAGTACATATCCAAAGAGAATGGCAAAAGTCAGACCAGCCACGCAGGCAAACTACAGGTCTGTCTAGAAATAAAAACAAAAGTCCTAAAACTCTAAGTCTCAGCCTCTATCTCTGCATCCAGTTCCGCCGCTAGTTGGTCCACAACGCTTTCAGATAAGGCGCCTGGAGAGGCTCCGCCTGGCAGCTCACCCAAACCTGCAAAGGTTGGGGAGGGAGAAGAAGCCTGTTCAGAGACCACAGCGAGAGCAAGGTCTAGCTGAGGTTACTCAGGCGCAGGAGAGTTTAGGATGGAGAAGACGTGCTCAGCGAATTCCGCGGCCCCAACGGTATGAAGGCGATCCTGATCTGGGACATAGGCAAAGGAGAGGAGCTCAGGCGGGTTCTGCAGGGGCAGGTCTCGGTCAAAAGGGGCCCCTGGGTTGGCTAGGGCCCACTTGGCTTGCTCATCTAGGCCAAGATTTTAATAGACCACCGCCTCGGGAAAGAGTAAAGTATATAGCCCTTTAGATCCCCGGAAGGCTTTTTTTGTCGCCTCCCTGCTGGCTTGAACCAACTTTAGGCCCTCCTTAGAGTTCAAAAACTCAGTTCTCCACTCCTCCTTGGCCTTAGATAAGGTCTCATCCGCCAAACTCCTCACCTCCACCAGGGCCTCGTCCCTTGCCTCGGAACGAGCTGTTTCCAGCATCTTGTCCTGGACTTTCTTCATCTCAGCCAGCTCTCCCTTCACCTTTTTTGTCTCGGCTATCCTCTCTCTAGCCAAGGCGCGGAAGCGCTGCATCTTCTCATGCAACATCTTGTTCTCCTTGATGGCGTCGAACTGGATCATGGAACGGGTCGCCCTAATAGCCAAGAGAACCCTCTTGGCCTCAGCCTGGGTATGAGGAAAGAGGTAGAACGTTAAAAAGGAAAAAGTAGAAGAAAAAAAAAGAAGAAGGGGAGAAAGCCCGCTCACATGTCGAACCGCTGCCTCGCCAGAACAGTTCAGGATAGGGGTCCTGGTAGGAAGGCCCGCGCTGCGAGTGACGGGCGGAGCTGGCATCATGGCAGAAGTGGTGCGCTCAGTCCTGCTCTGATTCGTGCGAGCCTTCTTGGATAGAGGAACCTCATCATCCTCGGATTCAGAGGTGGGGATGAGGTTTCTCGTCAGCGAAAGGCGTGGAGGAAGAAGGGAAGGTTGAGAACCCTGGACCTGTGGAGAAGGGGAGGGACCCACTGCTTGAGCTCGAGATTCTGGGGTAACCTCTTTCCCCTTCTTGGCTGCCTCAAACATCTGTCGCATCATCTTTTCTGAAAAGAGAAAAGTAAAAAATAAGACATGGGAATCAAAAGCGTAGTAAGACAAACCAGGATAAGGAGAATTTTAGATCTCCTTGGTCAGAGGACCCGTTTCTGATTGTTCATTAAAAAAGTCCAGGATAAAGGGAAGGAGGAGGTTAGTATCGTGGATGAGGTTCCCATTGAGGATAGAGATTGTCTTTTGTAGACTAGGAATCTATCCGCAGCAGAAAGAGGTGGGTAAGAAAGTAGTTTCTTATTGGGCTTGGGACGAAAACCCCAATCTCCATCGCAGTGGACAAAGAAAAACTTCTTCCTCCAGGCCTTATTGGAGGAAGGGAGTTTGTACAAGAAATGGACCCCAGGTCTGGCACTGAGGTAGAAGCAGCCTGGGTAAGAGCTCTTCACTTGAAAGAGCTGGAAAAAGGTGTGAGCTGTTGGATCAAGACCAGCATAGCGCATGCCCAAATTATAGCACACCATGATCCTAAATGAGTTGGGGGTGAATTGGAAGACAGTGATTTTGTACAGAGCTGCGATCTGTAACATCAGTGGGTTCACTGGAAGGCGCAAGGCCGCCTGAAATTGATCGACATAAAACGTCAACCAGTCGGCCGGTGCATGGCACGCTAGGATACATACCGGAGGGTTCCAAGGGTCATATTTTTAGGAAATTTATATTTATGGCGTAATTCCTCAACAGATCTATCGCTGAGAATAGAAGTAACTTTGGGGTGGCCGAAAACCGGCGGGGGATATTCTAAACCCCCGGCGGAGGAAGAAGCGGCCGTCGCGGCCTGAGGAGAAGCCGATGGAGATAAGGAGACCGCCGCCTCCTCTGGAGATGCGGATAGGGAAGAAGAAGCTATTGTCGCCGCCAGAGAGGCCGACGGCGAGGGGGAGGAAGTCGTTGCCGCCTCAGAAGAGGCAGACGGCGGAGGAGGAGAAGCTCCCACCGCCGGAGAAGGAGTAACCGGATGAATATTGGGAAGAGGAAGAGATGACGACATTATAAGAGATTAAAAGGGGTAAAAGCTAATAAAGATACCTGGTCTATGAGAATTGCCGGAGAAATTGAATCGAGAATTAAATTGAAAAGTTCGCCGGAATACTGGAGAGGAAAGGGAGAACTCGAGAATTTTGTAAAATGAAAATATGGAAAGTGAAAGAAAGAGAGAGAGTAGCGGGAATAAAAGGGAAGTAGATAAATTCAAAAAAAATAAAAATCGAGGAAAAGGGGATTTGATGGGATCCCCACATTTAATGCGGGCAGAAGAACAGTACCTTAGGTAATGAGCTAGAATGCCAACCGTCCTAGGGTAGGTCATGCGCCGCTGACTTGTCAGTACTTTGAGAGACGTGTGGGAATAGTAATCGTTTGGGAAGATGAGCCGACACCACTAATGCCAATGATTAGGCCTGGTTGTCAGGCGGATTTCTTGGGATTTGTACCAGTACGAGAAACAGTAAGGGACAAGTGGGACCTCATTTATTCCTGAAGGCCCTAGAATGTTACAGCTTTACCCCAACCATTTCGGGGGGAGGAGTTGGTGAGGCCTAGATAGGCCAGACCCGGATTGGGGTAGACCTGGGTCTAGATAGCCAAAGAAGGAGCTCAGGATGGCTTACGCTTGGTGAGGTTTTTCTTAAAAGCTGAATAGATTAGAGCAAGGTCACCCCAGCCCAAGAGTCGTCCTGAGCTGATAGAGCTCTCCTGAGAGATAAACCTTGAAATATAAAGGCAGGCTTGCCGGCAGAAAGGAGAGCAGGACTAGGGAGATCTGGCCTCCTGACCCCTGTCGGGGGGACAAGCGGGACCACTTGTCAGAGTTTGTTGTTTAAACGGCCCTTGATTCGCGGCCTTTGTTTCCGAAATCCCGGAAGGGGTCCCCACTGGGAAAAACTATAAGTATCTCAGCCCTAAGACTGAGAGAGGTATGTCATTTTTGTGCATTCCTTCTTTCTTTCCTGTAAAACACCTCATACGCTTTCTAACTTAAGCATCAGAGAGATTTCCACCGGAAAACCACCGGTGGTCCTTTTTAACGTGTTGTGTTGTGCAGGTCGGGAAGAGGTCCAGTTTTCAGGTGTTATTTTGGACGTGGCACATTTTTTGGTTGAAACAGCACCTATGATGCACGGACACTTCATTTTTTACCTCCGGGCCGAGTCGGACACTCGGGGACGCGGACACGCGCCCGACACGTGTCGGACGCGTGTCCTATTTTTTTCTTTTTTTTTTAAATTTTTGACAGGGGACACGACGCGGACACGGCTCGGCACACGGCCCCGACACGTTTTTTTATTTTTTTATTTTTTTTTCAAAAATTTTATTTTTTTAAATTTTTTAATTTAATATCATTTTTTATTTTATTTGAGGTTTTATAAATTATTGTGAATGAGTTTGTAATTATTTTAGATGACTTATTAGAAATAAAAATTATTATAATTTAATATTTATAAGAAATAAATATATTAATAATTATTTATATTATAAACATGTACGAACCGTGTCGTGTCCTATATTTTTAAAAATAAACGTGGTCTCGTATCCGAGTCGTGTCGTGTCCCGTGTCCGTGTCCGTGTCGGTGCAACTTAGAACAGCACTAATTTTCGATCCGGTAATTTTAATAGTAATAAAAAATAATCTAATGTATTCCTCTTTCCACTAACCTCTCAAGGCTAAATTCGTCCTTTTCAAAAGAGTTGCTTTGGCAGCACTAATTTTCGCTCTGGCCTTAACACCTTCCTTTTCAAGAGCCCGGTTAAAAAAACCCTATTATTTGGGAGTTCTTTAATTAAAAACTCACTTCAGTAACTCTCCCCTCTCCGACTAAACCTTTTATTTTCATCTAAAAAACTCCACAAAACCCCATTGATCTTGCATACAAAATTCAAGGAATTTTACCCACAACGCATTATTTAGGGTTTTTGTAAAACAAAGAAAGCAAAAGGGTTTTTGTTAATCAAGGTTCAAAACAATGGCGACTCTCGGCAGCAAGGGCAGAGTTGATATTGAGATGGGCAACAATGGGCAGCTCTACCCGGGCATGCAAGAAAACCCACAGCTCCGATGGGCTTTCATCCGTAAAGTCTATTCGATCTTGTGCATCCAGTTGCTCTTAACGTTTGCAGTGTCTCTGACGATGTTTCTAATCCATCCGGTTCGTGAGTTCATGGCCACTGCTTCTGGGTTCTACGTCCTGCTTGCTTTCATTGTTGTCACCTTTATACGTGAGTGAAAACTTTCTTCGATTGTTATTATTTATATTAAAGTAATAGTTGGTTCGTGGCATGTGTGTTCTTGATGATATATATATATTTTGGTAATTTGTTATATTATCAATGTTTTAGTATTGATTTCTTTATAATATTGGATTTTGTAAGTTTTTCTCTGTCGTGATTTATTTCTTCATAGGGGCTTGTGAATTTTTATTTTTTTGTGTTCCTTGTTTATGATTTTTATTGAGGTTTCTTGTCATTATTGTAATGAAAATCGATTTGTGTATATGCGTGTTTTTCTTGTTTTTTCGTGTTGTTTATCATCTTTCCTTGAACTGTGTCATTCATATTATGTAGTAGGTCACATTGATTTTGGAGCAATTATTATTTGGGTCTCGTTTGGATTTGTTGACGAGTGTAATAGAAATTGGGATTATGTAGTAGTTCATGGACTAATATAAATTTTTTTTGAGGAATTGTTTGGGATTCGGGATTGGGATATTTTTTTTCTAGTCATTTGTATTATTTCGTGTTTGGTATTTGATTAATCGAGATAAATATTCAATTGTCCAAAACATCCTTCTATTTTAAAGTACTTTACTCATTGAAGGGTATGGAAGTAGTTGTCTTGATAGGGATAAAGAAGGACTAACAATCCCACCCCTCCTCCCAAAATAAAATCATTCCTTTCTGAGATCAAACCCTTGGCATGTGGGCCAATCCCCGGCATAAATCCAATAAAGCAAACATGGAATTAGGTAGGATACTGAGGGATATCCTCTTGCCAAACATACCTTGTGGAAATATATCTTTAGCCACTTTGTTTTTCAAAAGATGAAAAGTAGCCATGACTTGTGAAAAGAGGCTTTTTAGATATTTTGGAGTATACGAAGACAATATTACCCTCAACTAAGTTTGTGAAGGATCTAGTCTTCTTCTTCTTCAGCCGACATCGGTTTTTAGTTATTTGCATAAAAGTGTAAATTATTTTATGGGTTATATTTAATTTGTGGTGATTTGAGAAACTTAATGCGGGAAAATATTGTTTATCTTCTTCTTTTGCCAAGTTTAACCAGTCGAGCCGATTTTTGAGCTACTTCAGCCAAGTTTTAAACAAAAGGGCAATTATGGAAAACATGACTATTCTTTCATCTTTACATGGGCTAAGTAGCTAAAAAAAATCGTGGATATTTTTATGCGATATATATTTGTTTGAATGCTTCGGAAATTTCTGATGTATGTTATTAGTAATTGTTGTTCTCGGTTTATCTGGAGCAGTTAGATGAATACCATATCAATGTATATGCAAGTCATATAAATGGGAATGTTGCTATACTTCTGTTTTTTTCTCCCTTAAATATATTTTTTTTCTAGAGTTCTTGAATGATACAAGTGAAACCGGTAAGTTTCTGTTTTGTGATTACTTACCCAAGCCCATTAATAAATCTAGTAATTGATAAATAATTAGTATTATTCAAATGATTATATTTTCTTAATTTGAGAGATTGCTTTTTGTATAACTTGGTGTATTTCAATTGTGCTCTCTCACTCATCCATTTGTCTGTATTTATGAGTTTATTTTTAACACGGCAGAGTTCACATGGACCTGAATAATTGAAGTTCTGTATATTTGTTAGTGTTGCCCTTGAAAGTATAACACCTTGAACTATTCAAATCAGAGTATCTTTGAAGGACAGCAAAAAAGAGTAAAAAAACATTCGAGTGAATATGGTAATTAGTTGTTAATTTTCTCAGCTGATTTAATTTAAACCATGCAGTGCTCATACTGATGCATACGTTTAGCCAGCGTCATCCATGGAACTATGTTCTTTTGCTTCTCTTCACTTTGACATTGTCGTTTATGGTTGGTGCTGCTTCCACTCAATCGAAAGGTAATAATCTTTTTCTTTTCTTTTTGTCCTGATTAAATTTTAACTTGTTGAAAAATGTTTGTACTTTTCCAGAATCGAGAATTTACACATCCTGAGTAAAAATGATCAGGACATTGATTTATGTGTCATCCTGTTTGTTATTCTTTATGATCCATAGACTACTTGATTAGTATTAGTTATAATGAAACCATTATAATTAATTATTACTGCTATTTATTTATATATACAGGTGAAGCCGTCTTATTAGCTGCTGGTCTAACGCTACTCGTCACTGTTGGTCTGACTTTGTTCACTTTCGTTGCTGCGAAACGAGGCTGTGACTTCAAATTCCTTTGGCCCTTCTTGTTTTGTTCGCTATTGTTGCTGATAGCATTTGGCCTCATTCGGGTGTGTTTATGCTGCACGCTGAAACCTCGTTTTTATTATTTATTTATTTTTAAATGTGTGCTAAATTTCTTCTTCTGGACTAATTTTTTTTTTTATTTTTTTGGGTTAACAGATTATCTTCCCTATGGGAAAAATACTACAGCAGGTGATCGGTTGCTTTGGGGCGCTCGTGTTCTCCGGATTCATCATTTATGATACCGATAACATCATCAAACGCTTCAGCTATGATCAGTTCATTGATGCAGCCATGTGCCTTTTTCTAGATGTGGTCAACCTTTTCTTGACTCTTCTTGGGCTTGGGGGTGGTAATAGATGATTCGGGCCAGTTTGAGGGGTTAGAAGTATGATTTGAAACTGTGTTTCTAGAGTGTACTTATTTGAGATAGTTGTTATAATTTGATGTTTTAGTGTGAAAAAGTTGTGTTGTGGGGATATTAAATGAACTTGTTCTATTTTGGGCGATTTCAGTGTCAAACTTGTTCTAATTTGGTAAGTATAATATAATCACTTGATTAGAAAGTTATAAATATTGAGCAATGTATAGGTCATATTGTATTGTAGTTATTGGATATGACAGTGTGAATTCAAGCATGTGCACATTTCGTGATGTTTGTAAGTAGGTTATTTTGATCATATGAAAAACTCTTTTTGTCTACAAGGTCCATATATTTTATGGTAACATTCCATGTGATTTATCCTTATTGACATAGCCATCCTCTGGTTTTTCCTTTGCATGGTGGTACATTGAATAAATTGTGTAAATTAGTATCAAAACCATCTTTCGCCATATACATGATACATCCCTGATATAAAATAATTAAACCAAACTACATATAAACCACAATCTCTAAAATAGTGAAACCAAAATATTTACCGTAAAATGAAAAAGAAAGCAAAAGGTAAACCATGATGCGAAATTGATAATAATGAACAAAAACAAAAAATTGTCACACCAACAACAGAACAAGAGAAGTATCAACATAAATATGGGCATATGGTTAAACAAAACAAAAGGTTTCTTACTCGAGTAATATTCAACAAACAAAAGATAAACTTAAACAACATTTTTTTGATAAATTGATTCCATAAATCTACAAAACATTTAGCATGATCAAAGGAAAATAAAATAGAAAACATATCAAAATCAACAACAAATCAACCTGAAAGAGAAAGCACAAATTACAAAATCAACCACAAATCAAATTGAAATGATTTAAACTACTAAGAATCAACAAATAACATACCAAAAGTAGAAAATACACCAAAACACTAAACAAATAATAATATATCAAAATCAATAAAAAATCAAAGTGAAATGAGTTATTATTAATCACATAATCTGGAACACATTAAATGATTCAGTCAAACATAACTAATAGTAAACTAAAACCAAACCACCATTCTCAATAACTTGACATTGACCACTTTTACTACTAAACAAGAAATTATAAAACTATCAACTTATTTCATAAATTTTAGCAATTGTTCAAGACAGATAGTCATGTCGGGTTACAAGTGAAAAAATAAAATCAAAATAAACTCGAAATCAATATTTATCATCATGTAGATATTTAACACCAAGTATCACCCAAAATATCAAATCTTAGTGCGATAATTATTAAATCATACCTAGTTCATATTGCCCAGAATAGTTAAATGTTTGATCAATGAACCAAACCTTATTCGTGTATTTCTAGTTTCGATCCTGCGAAGTTGTCACTCCAATTAGGTATTTATGTGATTTTTCCAAGTTCTTGGGCTGTTTTTGTTATAGATAACGTTTAGTTTATACAATATTATCAATTAAGCTATACATATATATGGAAAATTCTACAACACACTCACTTTATCATCAAATTTTTTTATAGAACCCGATAGGGCTCCATTATGAAGCCCCATAGATGACATGACAATCACCCACCATGTATATATATAAAATAAAAAAATAAAAAAAATTAGAAGGCTTCTGTGAATGCCATGTCATCTGTAGGCTCCATAATGGAGCTCTATCTGGTTCTATAGAAGAACCGCTTTATCATTCCCTATGTATTTAAAATCATTAATCTATTCCACTACGTAAAAACTGAAATGATCTAACAGTTAGAATTACATGGGGAGTGGTAACATTAAAGGTACCGTAAAACCTTTAATGGTGAGGTGTCGCATGGAGAGCATTTCGGGGTACATGTGGCAGCTTGTGGTATTTCCTATGTTGAGGTGTCGAATTGTGGTTTGTTGAAATCTATTTTGGGACAAGACTAATTTTCTTCGTAAGGTATAAATAACAACTTTTTAATTTATTTTAGTTGATATAATTTAGTAGGGTTCATATCATTTGGAGCGCCGCTCTCCGTTTTCTTTTCAGCATAATTCATTTCGTCGAACAAATCATCAAATACTGCATCTTTTTAGCTCTGATTATTCCAATATTTTTCAAAGTCATGTTAATAGATCATAAAAATACTCTGGTAATGAATTTTGCTTTCGGATCATAAACCGCATCTTTTTATCTTCAGATCGATAAATATGGCGAACTTTGTTTGGATTGTTTGCGAATCTCTTTTTTCTCAGATCCTTGATTTTTTCAAAGTCTCATCGGTTAATTTCAATTATTAATTAATATTATTCAGACTTTGAAATATATTATTAACTGATTCTTTCTCATTTTTTCTATCCTAATTATTAATATGGCGGGTTTTTTTGGAATTGTTTTCGAATCTGTTTTTTCTAAAATTCGTGATTTATTCAATTCTCGAACTGTTTTTTATCATTTTTTATTTTCAGATCTGTTTTTTCTAAAGTTAGTTATTTTTTCAAGGTCTCATCGGTTAATTTCAATTATTAAGTGATATTTTTCAGACTTTGAAATATATTATTAACTAATATGTTGAAAATCAATTAGTTTGCATATTTTCAATTCTTGGTCTATCTTTTCTCTCTCTCTCTCTCTCTCTTTTTTTTGTTATTAGATCTAGTTTTTTCTAAAATCTGTGATTTTCTCAAGGCCACATCGGTTAATTTCAATTATTAACTGATATTTTGCAGACTTTGAAATATATTATTAACTGATATGTTGAAAATTAATTATTAATTAAATTTCAATTCCCGATCTGTTTTTTTTTTTCATTTTTTCTATACAAATTTGTTATTTCCAGACTGCTTTTCTATGTTTGTTCCCGCATCTGTGATATGATATTCGCAGCTTTTTTGTTGGTGTTTGGTCCAAATATGATAATATTTATGTTGTTTTTATGGAAATATATTGTATATATTTGATCTTCGAATTCGCAGCTTTTTCTTTTCGTTGCGTATTATGTATTTATACATTTTTCAGGACATATCTGCAGATCTCTGTTCGGCAATTTTTAGATGTGTATGATAATTATATTTTCATTTTTTTAACAGTTAATCCCTCCAATTGTTGTTTATATCTCATATAACTTAAAATGGATTTTTGTACAGTTAACTCCTCCATTAGTTGCACGTTAGATGATTGAGAGTGGTGATATTATGTATACACTGAGTAACACACGCGGGAGTATTTGGGATGTTCAACTCCAGATTAATCATGCAGAGGTCCTTTTATTCATTTCTTTTTTTTTTTCAAGTTTTTGAATAATGTTTATTGAAATGTATTTTAGACTCACTTCAGAATTCATTGTTATTTAGGCTTCTTTTTATTCTGGCTGGAGTAAGTTTATACATGACAGTAACATTCAATTAGGATGGATATTGTTTTTCTAGAACTTTGAAAATCAATTTCTTGATGTTATAACCATTGACTTTCACTGACTGAGAAATCTCAAATATGTGAAATGAATTATGATAATATGGACATCGATGTTGAGCTTTTTCATGTGAAATTGACCAGAACAAATATTGAACGTGGACGAATTGTGAGTACTTATTATCAATATCTGTTCTTGATTAATTTATCATTTTTTTCATGCAAACTGTTTGTTGACCACATAACATTCAATTTGTCAGATTATTCCAAGGATTTTCTGGCAAACAACAGTTGCTAGTTCTTATAGACAAAATGAAAAGAAGGCATTCATAAGAAAAGATCTTCACAGATGGATTGTTGATTTGTTGGAAGCTGACCGTGTCTATCTTCAAAATGATTGTAGAGAATTTATCTCTTTTTTGCATCTTCAGCAATATTTTGAAATCGAATTCAAGCTTCTTCAAGTACCAGAATTGGTGTTTCAACTTATTTGGATTTAGAGTCAATTTATGGTGTAGTTATTTTGAACAGGACAACCTTAGAGAAACTTGATTATCTTACCTTCCAGATTATTTCCTTTGGTTGATGCCTTTATCTTGTTGGAATACTCTTGGGTACTATTGTTATTTTGTAATCAAGAAAGAATAGTTGAAACATTGGAGAATGATATTTGTTATTTAGTGTTCAAAGCTCTCTTCGTCATATGTATTTCATCTTAAATACTAAATTCAATTATCCATAATTTGAATTTTCACGATTCATGATATTTATGTTTATCGATGCCCATTACATGAGTGTTTTACTATTCATGGATGTTAATCAATCAGCTTCCTACAAAATAGGGTCCTCAAAACTTAAATTTATGCAATTATTATTTCTGCTCTATTAATGCACGCTAATACATTTCCAAAAAAGCAACGCCGAATATTGGTATAATTAGTCCGAAATTGAAAGAATCATTAAGATGATTTCACAACGTATATGACTTCAATCCTTATAAATATGTGATTTATACAATATCGATATCCCCAAGAAATCAGGTTTAATATAGAAATTCCCAATTTCAACGGCGTCGTAATAATATATTTTTGCCAGGTTTTTCCTTTCCCTTTTTATGTGAATTCGGAAAATTGACTAACCCTTTTAACGTCCAAAATATAGTTTATATACAAAAGGAAGAATCATAGTCATTCAGTATTAGTTGGGTTGTATCTCGCAAAAATATATACATGGGAAGAAATCTTTTATAAAATAAATTCCATACAATATTTGTAATAGCAAAATCATGGTTCAATTCCATGCAAGTTATTTTTTAAGATTTGGTATAAGGTTGATGTTAAAAAAATATTCGAATATATATAATACAACCATTGTTTGTTTATAAATAATTGCTTTTTCACAATCCATCAGTATAATTATTTTGACATTGTTCGAGTTCAATATTTTCTCAAAGGTGGAGTTCTCATGAATTCCATGGACCTACAACCCAATGACGCAATCAATAGACGGATTTGTATAACATATTCGGACGAACATATGTTGGTATGTTTAGAAATTATCATTTGTGGCATATGACTATTGATTTATTGGAGTTTTGAATTTTTTTTTTTTAAATCCATTACAAAAATTAAACAGAAGTATTCTGTTCCACATAATAAACAATTTATCAAGAAATACCGCACTCTGGGCAATTTGGTTAGTTTTATTTATGTTAAATTATAATCATAATACTTCTTTATTGATAATGTGCTTATATGAAAATATTCATTTATTCAACATTTGTTGATTTTTTTTTGTAATTACTGCAGTCCGTTTTCAGCCCTTTTCGAGGATTCACTACCCATTTAGTTTGATTTTCGTAATTGGCGTGGACATTCTTAGCCAATAGAAATAAATCGTTCTAACGATGGTGTTCGTTTTATAACCATTTTAGAAATTTTCTACAACCATAATAACGTTTAAGTCAGAGACCAATTCATAATTACTTTTTGTGGTGGATTGGTAGTTGATATTAACATTTTCGCATCCAATGGTATTAAAAAAAATCGCAATATATCGCGATATGATGACCTTGATTTGGATTACGGTGATCCATTATTTCTTACTTTTTGCTTGACAATTCAGAAAAGTTACATTGAGGATTCGTTTTTGGTGAGTTTTTTTTTTTTAAAATATCTCATAAACTAATCAACATGTTATTAACTATTGTTATATCTCATATAACAATGTTATTTGTATGTTCCATAACCTATTCCAATGTGTTTTTGGATGAAGAATATCCACGATACTAATATGGCGAATTCAACCCAGGAAACTCTAAATTACAATTTTACTGATTGGACTGTTGAAGTAGTAATGAATGACTCTTCAATAATCATTCGTGGTGGAGTAGATCAATTTATTCGACGTCCACTTATCTGAAGACAACTGCTGTGTTTTCGAGCTTGTTTATCCACAGTCCAACTCTACATTGATTTATTTCAAAATCTCTATTTTGTATTAATATTATTACTTATGTTATTTATAGTTGTTAAATTTCATTAAAAATTGTGATTTAATATTTCGTACTCCATATCAATAAAGTTTCTTGGTCACTGTTTTTATATATTTAAGATTTATGGGATTAGTAATTATTTGTCAATATTTGTTCTTATATCTTCGAATACATCTAGAATTTGAAGGATTATCTGAAACAATATATATTTTTACAAACTTTAAAATTCATACTTATTGCGTAAAACTTAATAAAATAGTGAATGAAACAATTATTATATTGTCAAAAGTAATACTTTGATTTACCAAACTATTGTAATGAAGCCTAATATATATTGTTTTGCAGATTTTTAAAACAAAAGATTAACTGTATATGGATCTAAAATGCAACTTTTAATCTCATGCTTATCAATTCATAAGTGAGTTATTTTAAAAATAAATTATCTAATAATTAACTGTAACAAAAACCCAAAAATTACTACAACTACAATACGAATATAAGGTATCCAATTTTTTTATTTTTTTTAAGTGCTTAGTTCAATTAAAGAATTATCACACTACGTATGGCTCGCTTGAATTAGGCTAATTACTTTAGGAATATCTTTAACAAAAAACTAAAAATATCAAAGAACTACAAGTCAAATACATAAAATTCTTGAATCTTTTTCGACGTCTTGAATTAGGCTAAAACGTATTCTTATCTTTAATGTCAACTAAAGAAAAGTCAAATTGGGTGATTATTTTACGATTTTTTTTATTCTAAATTGACGTATATCATGTAGTAATAGTATAATACGCTATCAATCTTGAAAGATAATTATTAAAAAATTAATTAAGTAACAAAATCCGCGGCATCTTCACAATTATATAAAAAAAATATTAATATACAAAGGAAGTTTGAATATGGAAACAATAATTTTGTTACATTATTTTACGGAATAAACCATTCTTCCTTACCTTTCCTTACATTAAACTCAATTGGTTATTTCCGATTTTACACAACAAAGTATTTATAAATATTAAGAGATCAGATTCCCTAATTCATGGTATGTATGATTTATCTTTACCAATTCTAAAATCTATTAAATAATTAAAAGTCAGTGAAAAGAGTGCAGTGATTCTACGTTAAAAAAATGAATGAAAATCACAACCTAAAAATGTACTTTCCTTTTCGCAATTAATTCAATATCATTTATGTAAATATAAAATCTTAAATAAATTTAATATGAAGGCGGTTATTTATCTTAAGAATTTATTCTTAGTTAATGTAGTCTTTGGAGTAATTATTGTATATGTAATCAATTATTATCCTATAAGTATTGAGAGTTAGAATAGATTCGTAGACCGGGTCGACTGATCCGTTTTAAATTTAAAAAATTTCTATAGCATATCTTTTATTACCATTTTAACAAAAAATTTAATGTGGTTGGATTAATTTCTCAGATATCACGCTAAGTATGGTTTGTGAAAAAGTTCCACTAAAGTCTTTCAAAATACTTTTAACAGAAACTATAAAATATGGGGATGTTTAATAAAAACCATAATATCTAAGCAAAGGTTTGATTTATTTTACTTTATATTTCCTTAACTAACGTAGCCACTGCACTGATCGATAATCATGTCGATGATTGGTCGACGCAACTCTCTGTCTCCATCGATTTATGTTCGTAGATCGACGCCCTAGGCCGACGCAATCTCCAAGCCCATCGACGCGATTCCCGTTGATCTACGGCAAGTCGACGCCGACCCAGAATCGGGATTTATGGAAACTTGTGCTCCAAGTTTTTGGAAAACTATAAATACCCTTCTATAATTCGTCTAGGGTACACTTTACACCTTCCTAGGGTTACAAGACGCAGAGAGAGTCCGTTTCCACCACCCGTTACGTAGATATAAGATCAAGAATGAAGATTCAAGGTTCTTCTGTTCAAGATTCACTTTTCAATCAAGATCGACGCCTCAAATCTGGAATAGCTGGAGATTTATTGCTTTTCCAAGATCTAATAAGTACTCTAAACCTTTCTAATTTCTTTTTAGATTAGTTTCTAGTTAATTTATGATTTTTGATGCCTTGTTCTTTACGTTTGGATCTTAAATTATTTCATACTTGATACTCTGGATTTCTTGGATAATATAGTTCAAAGTCTTTCAACTTCCAATTTCATTTCTTTTATTTATGCTTGGTGATTATAGTGATAATTTATTCATGTTTTTAATCTTTAATTGCTTTTTAATTCCCAAAACCATAGTTCATAGCTTTTAGTTAATTAAGCCTTTTAAATTCTCGTTGGTTAATTAGTTTAAATTAAAAAGCTTAAGTTTAATAATTGCTTTGTTTTTCAATTCTTAGTTTATAAAATCAATACCTACTTAAACCCCTAATTAAACAAGTTCGTGTGAATGAAAAAGATTGAAAACTCCGATTGGTTGTTCCTTGAGATTCGACTCGAGTCAGCTTACCAACCTACGAGTGTCCTTGTACTCTTGCGAGCAGACTTAAATGTTTGACAAACAAATCTATAAAAGTAGGTACAGAAAAGTCTGAATCAAAATTTTGGCACCGTTGTCGGGGAACAACACAAAGGTTTTTAAGATGTTTGTTGGTATTACTTTTTATTTATCCGTCTATTTTGTATAATTGAACGTAGGACACGTTCTTTCCATTTAGTACATTTGATCTGTTGATTGAGTGCATGCAGGGTAGAAGATCACTTCGACTAGAACTTGCACCATTCATTGACAACATTCATCGTTCCAATCAAGCAATATCAAAGCATATTTCTATTCCCACAAGTGATTCTTCCATCACTAGTGATTTTGTTTGCGATGAGATTTCTGAAACAATGTTAAGAGAGAATTCAGCTCGTAATGAGAACGTCGATGAAGAGCCACCTAGAACACCCCCCCACGTCGCAATACGGACGAATACGGTACTGAGCCAATTCATCTCAGAGGACTAGTGCAACCCCGAGCTTATTTGGAAGACCTCTAGCGGAATATGATGGACAGAAATGAGGATAGAGATAGGGAGAGGGATGATCGGCATAACGAACGTACTGACAATTATGAAAGACCCCCATCCAGAAATGGACGTGTGGATGAATGGCTAATGAACCAAAATAACCGTTCTGATAGAAATAATTTTGATGAGAGGTATGAGCACGTAGAAAATTATGAGAGGGCTCATGACAGAGATCGTTCCCCGCGGCACGCACTAGAGCCTCGACAACGTGATTTCGCATGCCCTCGGGTTGGCCCTTATAGTTCTGCTATCATTTCGGGACGGACTGTCAGAGACTTTGAGTTAATACTTCACCATATTAACCAACTTCTGACATTTTGTGGTCATGCTCATGAGGACCCATTGGCATTTCTAAAGGAGTTTTATGTTGAAGTTAGTAGAATTCCAGCTATGGGACTTCATCATGAGGAGTTACGAATGATATGTTTCCCGAGTTTCCTAAAGGATAAAGTTAAGTCTTGGCTTCTTTCTCTGGAACCAAGATCACTTGCAGACTGGGATATGATTTGTGATAAGTTTGTGAATCAGTATTATTCAGCTCAGACGACAGGCCATCTTAGGAGATAAATTTCTAATTTTGATCAGCAAGAAGGGGAGTTATTCCACGAAGCATGGGAGCGTTACAAGACACTTTTGCAAGCTTGTCCACATCACAACAATTCCCCTGGTATGGGTAATCAATTTTTCTATAAAAGGTTATCACAGTTATACAAGGGTCAAGTCGAGACTGCTTCTGAGGTGACTTTGGGGACATGATTGCTTCAGACGCTAAGAAACTATTCGAGAGGATGAGCGAGAAATCCAGGCAAATAAATTCTCGACCTCGGAAACTTAAGGTCAATGAAATCTATGTACCTCAATGAGAGAACGACAAGAAGATTGATGAAATGGCCAAAGAAATAGAGGCACTGAAGGCCGAGCTAACATCTTCGAAAAAGGCAAATGAAGTGTGCGCTCGATGTGGAGCACCGGGGAATTTGGCGAATGTGTGCACAGTGGCGTTTGACGATGGACAATTGATTTTTACATATTTGTATGTGATTTTTGTGTGTTTTTGCATCGTATGTTGTATGCTTTTAGGGTGTTTAGGTTTATCTTTTTATCGTTTTTCTTCCTTTTGATGTTTTTCATTTCGTTTGGTGTTTAATGTGTTTTTAATTTATTTTATATGAAATAATCTAATTTTTCTTAGTTTTAGTGTTTCAGCTCGAGACGAAGAAACGGGACGTGCCGAAGCCCTGCAGGCGCCGCAATGTAATGCCCGTGTCGACGCCGAGAGCCGCTCGCATAGACCGACGCTAGGCCGACGCAAAGCTACAGTAGCGTCGATCCTAGCTCTGTCGGTCAACGCACATGCAGACACAAACTTGAAGTCGCATCGATCCTGGCCCGCGTCGATCGACGCACTGCTTAGTTAACGCGAGCATCCTGACTCGCGTCGACGCCGACGCTCCGCCCGCGTCTGTCGAGCTTCAAAATTTGAATCGAACTTTTTACACCTACTTTTTATTTAAAAATAAAAAGCTCGTCCGCAAGAGAACAGAGCAGTTGTAGGCGGTAAGTTGGACTCGAGTCGAATCATGAGGAAGACTAATTGGAAACTATTACGGTGTTTTATTTTACGAACATAGAAACGAAATAAAAAATAAACTAAACACGCGATCAAATATGGTTTGAGGTTTTCTAACATCTACGAGCAATAAAATTGAAAGCTTTAAATATGATTATGAAAACGAGGGTTCTAGTGCATAAAATCATCTCCACGATCAGGGTTATCAATCCCTATGGTTCTAAATGACCCTAGGCATTAGAACGATAAATTCTAGCCAACAAGCATTAACATATTCGATTGCATCAACAAAATCATGAACATGATCGACATTATAAACGAACAACTAATTTAACGAGAAATCACAACTAAACTACTAAAGTGAATAAACATAAATTAACAACGAGAAAAACGGTAAAAGTATTATACTAAATTACGCTGCCAAAGTACAACATCAAAATACAACGAAAATCAAAGCTACACTATAAGAATAATTAATAGAAGCGCAGAAATCTTATTATCTAGGAAAGTTGTGGCCATCGAACGAGTCTTCATCGACGAGGAATGACTTAAACGACGAACGGAAGAGAAATGACGAAACTACAAACTATTCAACACTAATTTTGCATGAATCGAAAGGTGGCAAGAACCGAGGGTTCTCTACATTGTTCTGAACCTTCCCCCAAGTTCCAGCACCCTGAAAATGAAAAACCACAGGGTTTTTATAGATTTTTCCGAAATAACTGCTCAAACTGCTGGAGCGTCGACCGACGTGGGCAGAGCGTCAGCGTCGACGCGAGTCAGGATGCTCACATCGACTAGGCAGTGCGTCGATCAACGCAGGTCAGGATCGATGCTACTGCAAGTCTGCGTCTGCATGTGGATCGACCGACAGAGCTAGGATCGACGCTACTGTAGATTTGTGTCGGCCTAGCATCGGTCGACATGAGCGGCTCTCGGCGTCGACGCGGGTGCTGCATTGAGGCGCCTACAGGGCTTCGGCACGTCCCGTTTCTTCATCTCGAGCTGAAACACTAAAACTATGCAAAATTAGATTATTTCATATAAAATAAATTAAAAACACATTAAACACTAAACGAAACGAAAAACATGATAAGGAAGAAAAACGATAAAAAGATAAACCTAAACACCCTAAAAGCATACAACATACAATGCAAAAACACACAAAAATCACATACAAATATGTACAAATCAACTCCCCCACACTTAGCTTTCTGCTTGTCCTCAAGCAAATTCTAATCTAGACGTAGACAAGGAAAATCTAATTACCCGATGACTTAATTACTAATGCATCCAAATGATTCAAGAAGTTAATGCATTAAATCAACTGAAAACTCAACTAAAAGGACGACACGATAACGTTGGGATAAGAGATTTAGACTAGCTTCCGAACACCTAAAAGTAACGAGTTGACCTTCATGTACGTCATCCATCCATGCCTCGGCCAAAGTCTATCCCTGCTCAAACCGCCAAGTCGTCACTCGACAAGCCCAGTCATCTATACACCTCTTTAACAAAACAATCTAAGAAAAACAAAAACTTAACATGTACCAGGATTTCTCTTCTTGTACTTATTTTTTTTATTCCTTTTCTTTTCTTTTCTTTTTCTTCTTTTCTTTTTCTTTTTTTTTCTTTTTTTTTTGAGTACCCATAAAGATGAGGTACTAAAAGAGCATAATTTACATAAATCAAAAACGAGAGTTCATTGACTCCAATTTTACGTTGCTAAGTGCAACTAATATCATTCCTCAATTTCGCACATGGAGTTTTAACGACTCCAAAATAAAAATAAAAATTACATGAAATCCTATAGAGGGTATCGGAGAACGGGTCTAGTAAAGAGTATTTGACTCTTTAGAACGAAACAAGAATAGAACAGGAGACAAGACACTTCATAGACTATTTACACTTCATTCCCCACAATTACACTATCGTTTGAACGGAAGTCTAAATATTCTAACCAAAGCATCTAACCATGTCACTTCGTCAAGGTTCCAGTCAATATCAATACACTCAACTCAAATCAACCACAAGCAAGCATACGAGAAATTACTAACCAAGGACAAACCCCCCCACACTTAAACTATACAATGTCCACATTGTATAAAATGAAAAATTAAGAAAGCTATGGTAAAAGGAAGAGAAAGAAAGATACGTCCCTGAAATTGCGCTTGTGGTGATGAGTTGATTTTGAAGATCATCCAACGGGCCTCAACATTGAAGGGGACCTGAAACAACATGAACAAAAACACACAAAAACATATAATGTTAAAAAGGCTTGGGTTGCCTCCCAAGAAGCGCTTATTTAACGTCAAAAGCTCGACGACGTCCACGGTCATTGTCATCTCGGATCCAGAAATAGATGACGATCGTGCCACGCCTTGGTATTCTCTAAAAGCAAGAATTGGCGATGATAATCACCAATGCGAGCACAAAAAGCATGCCCCGAGATGCAAGGGGTGAAAACTCCAACTAGCTTTGGAGGTTGGAACTGTGAGTAATCGATCACCTCAAATATGTCAAACGGCAATTGTAGCATGGGGTGATCGGGCACCTTCTCGACTATCTCGTCTACCACCTCAAACTCAGGTTTCAACAAAGCTTCGGGTGGTTCAAAATGCGACTCAATAGTCTCACTCTCCTCCAACACTGGAACCATAACTCCACCTTCTTCACCAAGAGATAGGAGGCTCGAATCTCCAACATCCTTCGGGCACTCCAATGGCAACACCCCCACACTTTTATCCACAGCGTCATCAAAAATCACAAGGAGGCCAATCTCAACCAACTCCCCGATCTCAGACGTCTTACAAACCTCTTCCGAACAAATATTCAAGGTAGGCTCTACCACATCAAATAACGTCACCTCATCAAAATGAGGTCGATTTACCTCAACTCGAATTTCATGATCAATAATACACAAATGAGACAATGGATAACAATCGTAGCTCGGAGTATAAGAATATGATTTGCAAGGAGCACACGGATCATTATATCTCGAATTGTGATATGTGGTTGGGGGGAAATACCGCTCGAAACTCGAAACATAAGAGTTTGATGTAAAAGGTTCCAAACCCGGATTATAAAAGTTTTCATTAAAGGTCGGGCAATAGAAACTTTGTGGTGGGGTGTGATCAAAGTGATTAAGTGAAGCATATGGATCATTAAAGTTCGAATTGTAGGAACTGCAGATGGGACCCATTCAGATGAGTAGAATGACCCCATGAAATGATCCACTACTTCATCCACATTTAAAAGGAATCAGGCTCTAGATTTGTCAACCATTCACTCGCCCGATTCTTTAACGTGAACATGAAAAACCGCATCTTCACTTGACCCCATGTAAGTCCGAAAAGAGGGAATGTGCCTGTTATAGTTTCGTACTCTCGAATGAAGTGGAGCGGGTCTTCGCTCTAAATCCATGAAAAATCAGGAGTTGCTCAAGGTAGAACTCATCTAGATCGTACTCCCGCATTGCAATGCTCAAAGGAATTGTCGGTCAAAACCCACGCCACTCGAAAGTTGGGCAAAACATCTCTTCATCGGAAGGTGGAGTATATAAGTCATCATATGGCAAACTTGATCGATAGTTTGCCATCGTCGGTCTAAAATCTCGAATCGTCAAAGATTTGGCTACAAGCACAATACTCAACAAACGAGATTAAACGTACCAGATAGAACAAAAATAAATAAAAACAAAATTCACAAACAAATACTAACACAAAATTCACAAACAATCAAACACTAAAAAAATCGCAGCCTTTAGCCTTCCCCGGCAACGGCGCCAAATTTTGAATCTAACTTTTTATTTAAAAATAAAAAGCTTGTCTGCAAGAGAACGGAGCAGTTGTAGGCGGTAAGTTGGACTCGAGTCGATGCACAAGGAAGACTAATCGAAAGTCATTCCGGTGTTTGATTTTATGAACATAGAAGCGAAATAAAAACTAAACTAAACACTCGGTCCAATTTGGTTTGGGGTTTTCTAACATCTACGAGCAATAAAATTGAAAGCTTGAAATGATTATAAAAAGCAAGGTTCTAGTGCGTCAGAATCATCTCCACGATCAGGGTTGTCAATCCCGATGGTTCTAAATGACCCTAGGCACTAGAATAATAAACTTAGTCGAAAAACATCATCATGATCAGAGCATAATTTCAACGCAAAGCAAATAAACATAAATTAAGAATGAGAAGAACAAAGGAAACTAAATTAATAAAACCTAAGTACATCATCAACATCCAACAATAATCAAAGCCAATTACACAAAGCAAATAAAAAGGTTCGGAACAACTTATGATGTAAGAAAACATCAGCCATCGAACGAGTCTTCAGCAACGAGGAACGACTTGAACGATGAACGGAATGGAAACGATGAAACAACGAACTGTTAAACTCTAATCTTGCATGAATCGAAAGGGTGGCAAGAACCGAGGGTTATCTGCAATCTCTGAACCTTTCCCCCTCGTTCCAGCACATCCAAAATGAAGAAACCACCGGGTTTTTACAGATTTTCCCGAAATAACTGCTCAAACAGCCAGAGCATCGACCGATGCGTGCCGAGCGTTGATGTCGACGCGAGTTAGGCTGCTC
Organism: Phtheirospermum japonicum; assembly: GCA_014905375.1. Lineage (NCBI taxonomy): Eukaryota > Viridiplantae > Streptophyta > Magnoliopsida > Lamiales > Orobanchaceae > Phtheirospermum > Phtheirospermum japonicum. The sequence continues at coordinate 322,424 of BMAC01001048.1, read as the reverse complement.
ACCACTACAAAAAAACTCAGAATTTCTGAGGGATTTTTCCCTCGGAATTAAGAAAAAATCCCTCGGTTTTGGTCAAACCGAGGGAAATTCCGAGGGAAAAATTCTCTCAAAAAAACCTTCCTCGGAAATCAGTTCCGAGGGAAATAAATCCCTCGGAATTACAAAACCGAGGGAATTCCAAGGGATTGTTTCCCATGGAACCATTACCGGACAATCCCTCGAAAATCCGAGGGAAATCCGAGGGAACACTTCCCTCGTAATACTTCAATTTCCGAAGGAATAAAATCCCTCAGAATTCCGAGGGATTTCCATTCCCTCGGAATTCCGAGGGATTATATTCCCTCGGAAATTGAAAAAATCCGATAGAATATATTTCCCTCGGATTTCCGAGGGAGTCCCATTCCCTCGGATTTTTCAAAAATTCCGATGGAACTTTCCCTCGGTATTTTTAATTTTTTAATTTTTTTTAATTAATCTTTATTAATTTTTAATTTTTGTTTTAATTTTAATTCTTGTTTAATTATTAAAATTCCCAGAAAATTGAAAAAAGCAATTAAAGAAAAGTCAAATAAATAAATCAATTATAATAAAAAAAATATTTGAAAATTTATGAATTACATGCGTTCGATCGAAACAGTAACAAAGTTTATTAGATAAATAAAAGTGTTCTATGGATGGGGAGGGGGAAACTGCTGCTGCTGCTGATAGGGAGTGGGGAACTGCTGCTGGAAACGAGCGTACATCTCAGCCATCTCTGTTATGTGTTTTTTTATTAAATTAGAATTTTTATTTATAACATATGAATTATATCGTATCTTATATATCATCCATTTCAACTAGGGCTTGGAAGACTGAGTGGGATAAGCCCGAGAACAAGAAGAAATCCGAGCAGTGCAGCAAGAATAGGAAGAGCGAGCCTGCTGGACCGGGGACTGGGATGTCGAAGCACACGGGGGGTGCTAGATCTACCATCGACTATGCCTTGGATATAGTAAGTAACGGC
>BMAC01001048.1:289063-317727 GCA_014905375.1 Phtheirospermum japonicum | reverse complement strand
GCCACGGTCGTAATTTTTTGGGTTTTGTTTCTACTTTTTAATATTTTTCTATTATTTCGGTTTTTCTATCATCTTAGAAAAAAATAGAAAAAAATTTGAAAACTCGACCGATCCTATCATCTTAGGCACGTGGGTGGTTTTGACCCCAAATTCGATCAGAGAATACCAACGAGCACGTGCGTGTCCACACGTGTCGTGGGATTCGACCAACAACAAGATACGAAGGATCGATGAACTCCTTCGGTTGGAAACGCGAAGGAGCGTAGCGTGTGATTTTTCCATATTGGAGGAGGGGTTCGCCTCGGCGTCGTGGAACCACGGGGGTCGGACCTCGATCGTTCCGCACGCGTTTTCTATTTTTTTTTCGATTTTAAAAAAACCCCGAAATAATAGAAAAAAAAGTAAAAAATAGTAAGAAAACTCAATAAATTACGACCGGGGTGGGGAGGGGTGCGCCTCGGGGTCCCGGAAATAAAACCTATTTCTTTCCTGTTTTTTTCTATTTTTTTCGATTTTTTTTATTTTTTTAAAAAAAGCCAGGGGATTTTCTGAATAAATCCCTCGGAATTCCGAGGGATTTCAGATTCCCTCGAAATAAATTAATATTTTTTTAAAAAATAATTAAAAAAACCGAGGGGGATGAAGTCCCTCGGTTTTTCCGAGGGATTAATTCCCTCGGAATTTACCCTAATTATATCAGCGGGCAAGCCCGCTGCGCACACATAAGAAACAATAGAAAGAAAGAGAAAGAAAAAGACGAGTAGCCATCCGTCCGAGCCGCGTCCGAGCCAGCCGTCGCCGTCCACAGCCGCGAGCAACCGCCTGAGCCGCCGCCTTTGAACGACCACCCTCGAACGGGGAGGGGTGCGACTCGGAGTCCCGAAAATAAATCCTACTTTTTTATTATTTTTTTCTATTTTTTACGAATTTAATTATTTTTTTTATTTTTTTTAATATTAATTAAATCTTCGAGGGAATACAATTTCCCTCGGAATCATTCCGAGGGAAACCAAGTTCCATCGGAATATTCCCGAGGGAAATTGTATTCCCTCGGAAATTTAATTAATATTTAAAAAAATAAAAAATAAATCGAGAGAAATATAGATCCCTCGGTTTTCCGAGGGGCGGTCCCTCGGAAAAACGAGGGATCTATATTTCCCTCGATTTTTCGTTCGGTAATTATGGCGGCATATTTTGGCGCCCGAATTTCCGAGGGAAATTTCGAGGGAATTATATTCCCTCGGAAATAACCGAGGGAATTCTCTGTCCCTCGGTTTTCCCTCGGAAATTTCCGAGGGAAATTAATTCCCTCGATTTTTCCCTCGTAAAACTGCTATTTTTTTGTAGTGCACGTCGACCAGGTAGGGCGTCGATCAACGCGATTGCAAGTTTGCGTCTGCATGTGCGTAGACCGACAGAGTTAGGATCGATGCTACTGTAGCTTTACGTCGGCCTAGCATCGGTCGATGCGAGCGGCTCTCGGCGTCGACGCGGGCGCTGCATTGCGGCACCTGCAGGGCTTCGGCACGTTCCGTTTCTTCGTCTCGAGCTGAAACACTAAAACTAAGTAAAATTATATTATTTCATATAAAATAAATTAAAAACACATTAAATACCAAACGAAACGAAAAACATCAAAAGGAAGAAAAATGATAAAAACACCCTAAAAGCATACAACATACGATGCAAAAACACACGAAAATCACATACAAATATGTACAAATTAGCAAAAGGAGGACGTTAACGCAATTCAGAATTATCAAAACCAACCTCCTAATTCTAGGCAGAAATATACGAAGAATTATGATCCTTACTCAAACACATATAATCCAGGATGGGCCAATAACCAGGTTTTCAAGTATGGTCCTGGGAACCCGAATCATGTGCCGAATCCTCTGCAAACCGACCCACAGTACATACCTGCACCCCCACAAAGCAATTTTCCGGCAAAGGGGCAAGCACCTACTTCTGTGAAACTGGACGATTGGTTGTTAGTGTGGCAGCAAAATCAAGTCACTGAGACTCGAAACCAAGACGGGCTTGAACAATTGACTATGCAAGTGAATAAGCAGGGTGAAGTGTTAGAAGACCTCTCTAAGAGTATGAAGAAGATGGAAACAATGATGGCTCAAATGGCGGATTCTATGGCAAATATGGCAAACAAGAAGGGCAAATTTACGAGTCAAGCTGAGTAGGCCTTAGCCATTCACGCCCTTCGAAGTAGAAAGAAGATTGATAATGTCGTAGTAGATCAAGATGAGGAAGAAAAAGAAGAGGTGTCCAAATATTCGACGCCGATTCTGCACAAATCACCAAACAGATATGTTCTGAGATCTATTAAGGGGACAATTCCGAACCAATTCCCCACTCCAACGATGACCGACGATCCCATTCAGTCATCGAATGCTAAGCCAGAGAAGTACCGACCATGATTCAAGATGCGGCCCCTTTTCCCAGTCGCCTACGACCATCAAATGAGAATAAAAAATTCATGGAACTTTATAATTTGATGAAAAACGTTAATATCAACCTTCCTCTGTTGGATGTGATCAAGACAATGCCAACATATGTGAAGTTTTTCGAGGAACTTGCTTCAAGAGAGAGGCATTTGGCGGTGGACCAGCAAGCGGCATTGACGAAAGAAGTTAGTGCAATTATCAAGAAACCATTGCCACCTAAGGAAAAAGATTCCAGGAGTTTTTGTATTACTATTTCTTTCGAGAATGGGAAAACAACAAGAGGGATTCTTGATCTTGGCGCCGGGATTAATTTGATTCCATATTCTCTCTTTTGGGAATTTGATCTGGGAACGATGAATCCAACTACCATGCGACTTCAATTGGCTGATCGATCTATCAGGCAACCTTTGGGTATTATTGAAGACGTTTTGGTGCAAATTGGTGAACTGGTGGTTCCGGTAGATTTCGTTATTTTGGACGTTGGTGAGGTACCGAATGAAGGCAAAGAGCATACTATTTTGTTGGGTCGCACGTTTATGTCTACTACTCATGTATTGATAGATGTGAATAAGGGTGGGATGACCATGTCAGTTTTGGGCGAATCAGTGACGTTTTCACTTCAAAATATCCATAAAACTCCTTCACCACTCCTGCGAGATGAGTGTTCATTTGTTGGTCCAGTTGAGTCTTTCATCCATGAGCTCAAAAGTGTAATTGTTTTAAATGGGCCATACATCGGGGATGACGAGGAATTTTAGAGTGGGGAGAAGGTGACCGAATTACCGGGAATTGATTTAGGTGAAATCATAGAGGAATTTGAAGATTTTGATGTTGAATTGTGCGAGATGACTAACGCACCTGAGCTCGAGCCAAAAGTGGAGTTGAAAACACTACCAATTCATATGAAATACATTTTCCTCGAGCCCAACGAAAATTTTGATCGTGCAAAGATCATAGGCGAGGTGTATGATAGCGCTTGGATGAAAGAGATTCTCGATAAGAGAGTTGTTGTTGAACAACTCAAGGCTGGTAAATTAATTCTTCTTTATAATTCTATACTTAAGTGGGTCCCAAGCAAGCTCAAATCAGCATGGAGTGGGCCGTTTTTGATTAAAGAGATTGATGAGTTTAGAGCGGTCACTTTGTACGATGAGATAAAGAGTCGACTTTTCAAGTCAACATGCACAAAGTTAGAACTTATCATATGGAGGGCTGACGTAGCAAGATCAGGAAGTGGTGGAGTTAGAGGATCCACCTCAAGCCGAAAATTGATCGCATGAAATCGCATCGAGCAAGCGACTTTAAAAGATGCGCTTCTTGGGAGGCAACCCAAGCTTTTTGTATCCTTTTGTAATTTCTGTGTTTAGTTTTTTGTTTGTTTTATTTTGTTATGTTTTGATTTGTTTTTAGTTTTTTAAAACAGGTGGAGGAACTCTAGCTGAAGAGCGTTGATCAATCGAGCAAAATATGAGGCGCAGAAGAACAGTCATCGATCGTTGCCAGCGTCAATGCGGCATCGACGACGCCCATGTCGATACTCAAGTCAATAGAGCTCTCTGTCTCTGTTGATCTCGTCGGTCGATGCCCAGGGTGGTGCCACTCTCTATCTGCGTCGATATGCACTCCATTGATCAATGATACGTCGACGCAGGACCCAGACCGACCCAAATTGTGACTTAAATCAAGGTTTTTTTGCACCCAACCCGCCCATCACTTTATGACCCTCGGCCTCCCCCCTTTTAAAATAGAAACCGCCCATCCCTACCATCTTCTTCCTTATCTCTCTTATTCTTTTTCAAAGTTTTCTTTATTTCCTTCTCAATTTTTCCTTTTCTAAGAAAATCTCCGGAAATTCCTCTCTGTTTTTTCGACAATCAACCAACAAAACTCCAGAGAATCACCCACAATTCCCACAAATTGCTCACTTTTTTTCAAGAAGGGGAGGTGCTACACTTACACATTATCAACTGAATTTCCGAGGTACTTCGTTTATACCAATCTCTTGGGCTAATTTGCTTGTAATTAACTGTGATTGGGGTTTATTTCTTGATTGGTTGATATTGGGGAGCCTTGGGTTACAATTCTCTTCAAGTTCCCCTTCTTTCGAACACGCACGCCAAGTGTTTGACGAAAGTCCTCAAAGAACCTCAACTTCAATTTTCCTTCTTTTAGAATCCCCTTTCAATCATATATCCATTGATGATGTCGCGAGCGGAAAACGGAAAGACATCTTGGGGAAATACGGTGCCCCATTTCAAATTTTTGAGAAAGACGAAGGGAAAGTGTTCGAGTCAATTCGGGGATGGGAGTTTGCGAACCACCGAGTCATCGACGTTGATGACATCAAAGAATGGGCTGAACAAGGGTTGGAGCAATACGTCAATGTCCTTGAGCACATAAATGGGCTTGGATGCACCACATTTGCTTTGATGGACTTGCCAGGGTTTCGCAAGCTTATGCTCGAATTCTTTTCGACCTTTCACATCTATCGCGATAATACGTTCACATGCTAACTCGGTGGGAATGAAATTCGAGTGGATGAGAACATTTTTGGGGAGATCTTTGGATTGCCGACCAAGGGTGTTCACCCGATCTTACAAGATCGTGGCTTCGACCTCGCCACCTATTGGGCGGAGGCGACGAGAGGGAATATGGGGAACTGCAAATGTTTCCCTTGCACGAGGATTAGCAATGATGTCGTATACATCGCCTACAAGATCCCAACTCACGTCATTTTATGCAAGGAGGAGGCCACAAATGTGATTAAACCGGAGCTCTTCGAGCTCCACTGTGTGCTCAGCAGTCACCAACCTCAGCTCTACCCATTGATCATAAACGGACTTTATAATATCCTAGAGAGGAAGCCAGCTAGCAAATCACTGTGCCTCGTATTCGCCCCATACATCAGCGGTCTTGCCTGTCACTTCGGGTTCGACCTGGCCAATAATGGCCTTACTTGTCTTGGGACCTCTTCCCTCTCGATTGTATGTGCTCCGGCACCTCGAGCGCATAACATCGGCCGTGGTGGATCTTCATCACGACTCACCGACGAGCACGAAGATAGGGGCCCACAAGAGGCTCCACACACCGATGCGGGCCCGAGCCCCGATTGGAGTCAGTTTTTTGAGTAGAATCGAGCCTTCCAGACGCAAATGTTCGAGAGGCTTCAATTGATGACGAGACAAATGTTACTAATCACACAAATGTTAAACGAAGCCTTCGAAAGATCAATTCTCGTTTCTCTCGCCTCGAGAAGCATTTTGAAGACGCTTATCCCCCTCAAGCGGCCGATTCTCAGCCAGAAATGGACGTCGACGGCGTTCCTGATGATGATCCTTCCAACGAGTTCTAATATTCTTTCAAAAAAAATTAAATCAAGAAAATCCATAAAAAAAATTAGTTCGTTTGTTTGTTTTCATTTTTTTTTGTAGTTTTTAATCAAGACGATCGAGATCACGGTTTTTGAGACGAATGGATGCACAACGCTGTTTGGAGCAGATCGACTACCTTGTCTTCAGGGACATTTTTCTTACTTGATCGAGGATTTCATAACGCTCTAAGAATCGTCTCCGCAATAGTACGGAGTCGATCGTAGATGCGGCAAGTTGTCCCAAGTCGTGTCTCTCGAGGATGGATGTGATCGGCTTTTGGTTTCTCAGTTGTTCTTATCGTCGATCTTGATTAAACTAATCTAACCTAAGAAAGCGGTAGTCATTGTTCGGTTTTTTTGAATTTGTAACTAAGATTTAAATTGAAATATAAGATTTGAAAACATTAAAACTTTTAAAGAAAATTAAAGCTAATATTAAAAACGATCAATTTAAACTAATTAACTATAAAAATTTAATTATTTGAAATTAGTAAAATGGAGGGAAAATTAAAGTCAACTTATTTGAATAAGTCAACAAAGTACTTAACATTAATTAAGGGTTTAAAAAGGAAGATCTTAATAAACTTTTACAAACTTAGAAATTGATTACAACTTAATAACTTAAAAGCATAAGTTCAAAAGCTAGAAAGCTAGAAAATGAAATTGAAAGTTTGATAAGCAAAAGAGCCACTAAACTATGATCCAAAACACAACACAATATTAAAAAGAAATAACATGGAAATGAAACTAGATTATAGAAGGATATTACCAATTGTATGTGATTACAAAAGCTTGAAGGAGGAAAGCTTAAAAGCTGAATGATTCTCCACAAAAGAAACTTAAAACAAAGCTTGAAGATTAAACTACTAAGATCTTAGCTTAACTAATCTATAACTAATTACTAGGAATTATAGAAATTAAAATAAGTAAAAATATAAAAGCTGATTGTTTTCTCTGGTTTTGAGAAGCTTTCTTGGAGAAGAAAGCCACAGGACAAGTTGCCCTCCGAAATGACGTCTGATTGCTAATATCTTCAAAATTTCTGCTTTTCAGTCGATCGACTGAAAAAGCAGTCGATCGGCCTTCTCGGCAGTCGATCGACTGCGATGTCAAAATGGGGAAAAACCTTGGAATTCAGTCGATCTTCGGAGGACCCAGTCGATCGACAGCAGTCGATCGGCCAAGTAGGCAGTCGATCGACTACGTTGTCCAAAATGCCAAAATTCCCTGGAATCCAGTCGATTTTGGGGGTTCAGTCGATCGACCAGATATGCAGTCGATCGACTGAACATCCAGTCGGTCGACTGGATTCCAGCGCCCAGCTCGATTTCTCGTTCTTTTCGCGTCCGCCGGTTTATCGAACCTCGTTGGTTGCGCTTCCTTGCTTTGTCCATCCATTTCCGAGTCGAGTATCAATGATGCCAAACGAGTGTGGGCCCCGCTTGGACGTCCTACGGCCAAGAAAAACGGAAAGGTGAAAAACTACGAAAATCAATACTAAAACGTACAAAAATTAAGAGAATCTAGAAATATGAAACGATGGCCAACCCGACTCCTAAATCAACAAAAAGCAAGCGAAAAACACGCAACGTGAAACAAAAACGACAATGAAAATATGTACAAAAAGATGCAAGTCAACCACCCCACACTTAGAACGGTTGCTTGTCCTTAAGCAATACCAACGTCTATTTACAAAACTACCCCCGACCAACCCTAGTTTAATGCACAAAAATAGTTCGAGACGTCGTATGCTACGTAGTTTGTTAGCTTTGGCTAAAAGGACAACAATGTGATTTGCTAAGGAAATTTAGATCTACTTCCGAAACCTAAAAGGACTTAGACAATCCAACAAGTCGGTTTCCCCGTCCTTGCCCCGGCTAAGGTCTATCCACGCTCGAACCGTTATTCGACTCCCGACTAGCCAAGATCATCAACACCTCTCCTTACAAAAGTATACTAAAAATCGAAACAAATGGAAAAACGTGCTATACAATAACTTCAAGGATTTATAACGTATCCTTGTTTATTCATCTCTTTTCGTATTTATCTTTTTTTTTTTTATGTACCGTAGACGTGAGATACTTGCATAATAATATGAAAATACGAGGCTATCAAATGACTCCGATCATTCGTTGCTACTAGCAACTTTCGAATTTTTCGATCGAGCACGTGGAGCAATTGATGACTCCAATTTACAAACAAAAACCTATAGAGAGTGTTTAATGACGAGGGCTAGTCGAGGCACTAGTTCCAAACGAGCACAAGGATAGCACGAAGCTAAAACCGAACGGGAATTCCAACAAGTTAAGCCACCTAAATCCACTAAATTCGATCGAAAATCTAAACATCCTAACAAATCATCAAAACCGCGTCACTTCGCCAAGGGTCCAAGCAACAATAGCACACACATTTCTCAAACTAACACAAGCAAGCACACGACGAAATTAAAAACCTAGGACGATTCTAACCACCCCACACTTAAAACTTAGCAATGTTCTCATTGCGTAATTAAGCTAATAAAAGCGGTAAAAAGGTGTAGGGTAAAGAAAACGCCCCTATCTCCGGGCTCGTGTCGTCGTGGTTGTGCAATGGTTGTTGCCCGGGAACCGAGGTAAGCAACAAGATATCTACATGGTTAGGCAAGGTGGAAAAACGTGCACAAAAACGAACTATGTACAAAAAAAACGAAAATATTTTTGATTTTTGAATTTTTCATTTTGTTTGGATATTTTTTTTATTATTTTTTTTTTTAATTTGTTTTGTATTATGAGAATAAAAGTGAAGATTAGGGTTCATTGGGCAGTCGGTCGACTGCCCTATTCGGTCGATCGACCGCAGTCGATCGACGGCTCATGCCAAAAGTTCAGAATTGCCTGGAATCCAGTCGATGTTGAACCACCAGTCGATTGGGCAGTCGATCGACTACATACCAGTCGATCGACTAGGTATTCAGTCGATCGACTGCATTTCAGCATCCAACCTCCATTTTCGATCCTCTTTTGTCCCAAGACTCCATGGCTGAACCTACACAAACCCAAAAACTCCATAAACACTACTTAAATAAAGAATATACACTAGATCAAAAGAAAAACAAGAAGAGGGTTAGAAAGTCGTGGGTTGCTTCCCACGTAGCGCGTTTGGTTTACGTCGTTCGCTCGACGATTATACGAAAATGTTATCCAGGATCCAAAAACAGGTGACGATCATGCCACGCCTTGGTGTTCTTGAGTAGACACATCGGGTGATCAGAATCACCAAGGCGGGCGCGTCGGGCAAGCCGTGAGATAGAGAAATCAAGAGCGTGGGCTTGCTTCGGTGGTCGTAAGCGTGAGTAGTCGATCACCCAGACGTGATCATCCAAAAATGGGTCGACGTGCTTCTTCGTCTCCCCGACCATCGTCCCCTTTCTCTCGACTTTAGAAATAGTCGTAATCGGGCACGAGAGAATGGGATCCAACACATCTTCCTCGTCCTCTTCCACCACGTCTTGTTTAAGTAGTAATAAAGTTTCGGGTGGTGGCGAAAGAGGCTCGATCAGCTCCACATCCTCCAAGGCTGGCACAACTACTTCTTTCTCGATTAAAGCAGGTAAGCTCGACAATCCAAGTGCCATCGGAGGCCCCGAAGATAACACCTCCTCACTTTCCACTACAACCTCTTCAAAATATCCGAGAGGGGTGGCGTTGTTTTCCGACCCATTTTCTTCGTCTTCAAAATCCACCTCATAGCGCTCACCTTCCGACAGATCGTCTAATCTCGAATTACCTTCAACGACCGTGGGCACCGCCTCATCAAAGAAGGGTATCTCATCGAGGTATGGTTTGTTTAGCTCACCCACGTCGTTGGCTATTTGCTTAGCGTGGGTCTCCATGCGATCGAGGCTTCCAACGAGCTCGGCTAAGAGAGACTCCACGTCCGGGAGTGGGGACRTAGACGAGTCTTGAAAGAGTGAGGTATAAGGGTCATCGCTCGGAGTAWWCGARCTCGAGGTGGGTAGGCCGTAAGAATCGTATCTCGAAGAATTGGAATCATAAATCGATGGAGCGTACGAATCATAAGAAGAAGGAAGGGCGAGGGGAACATATAGATCGTCAAAACCCAGATTAAAAAGTGCACGAGTCGGTGCATACTGATCTATGCTCGGGTTTGGCTCATAATGATCGGAAGAGTAGATCCACTCTTTACCGATCGAAGCATACGGGTTGTCATATTTGGGAGCGATATATGGATTTGGATATTCGGAAATTTGGATGTAAGGGTTGTCGTATGGCAAACTAACTCGATAGTTTGCCATCCTCGGCCGAATCAATCGAGCAGCGGAGGCGTCTTTCGATCGTTCAGAGTGTGGGCGGGCAGAATCGGGCTTTCGAGCAGGGTTTCCATCGTTCGCTTCTCGATTATTGGTGATACTAGCGGAGAGAACGGGATGTGGGACCCACCCTGCACACACAACAAGCGACAAAAAGATTACGCGTATAGAATGTAAAATAATTAACTAACTACTATTTACGACGAAAATAAGAATAATTAAGAATGCCATTGGCCTTAATCCATCCCCGGCAGCGGCGCCAAAATTTGATCGAGGATTTCTTAGCGCTCTAAGAATCGTCTCCGCAATAGTACGGAGTCGATCGTAGATGCGGAAAGTTGTCCCGAGTCGTGTCTCTCGAGGATGGATGTGATCGGCTTTCGGTTTCTCAGTTGTTCTTATCGTCGGTTTTGATTAAACTAATCTAACCTAAGAAAGCGGTAGTCATTGTTCGGTTTTTTTGAATTTGTAACTAAGATTTAAATTGAAATATAAGATTTGAAAAAATTAAAACTTTTAAAGGAAATTAAAGCTAATATTAAAAACGATCAATTTAAACTAATTAACTATAAAAACTTAATTATTTGAAATTAGTAAAATAGAGGGAAAATTAAAGTCAATTTATTTGAATAAGTCAACAAAGTACTTAACATTAATTAAGGGTTTAAAAAGGAAGATCTTAATAAACTTTTACAAACTTAGAAATTGATTACAACTTAATAACTTAAAAGCATAAGTTCAAAAGCTAGAAAGCTAGAAAATAAAATTGAAAGTTTGATAAGCAAAAGAGCCACTAAACTATGATCCAAAACACAACACAATATTAAAAAGAAATAACATGGAAATGAAACTAGATTATAGAAGGATATTACCAATTGTATGTGATTACAAAAGCTTGAAGGAGGAAAGCTTRAAAGCTGAATGATTCTCCACAAAAGAAACTTAAAACAAAGCTTGAAGATTAAACTACTAAGATCTTAGCTTAACTAATCTATAACTAATTACTAGGAATTATAGAAATTAAAATAATTAAAAATATAAAAGCTGATTGTTTTCTCTGGTTTTGAGAAGCTTTCTTGGAGAAGAAATCCACAGGACAAGTTGCCCTCCGAAATGACGTCTGATTGCTAATATCCTCAAAATTTCTGCTTTTCAGTCGATCGACTGAAAAAGCAGTCGATCGGCCTTGTCGGCAGTCGATCGACTGCGATGTCAAAATGGGAAAAAACTTTGGAATTCAGTCGATCTTCGGAGGACCCAGTCGATCGACAGCAGTCGATCGGCCAAGTAGGCAGTCGATCGACTATGTTGTCCAAAATGCCAAAATTCCCTGGAATCCAATCGATTTTGGGGGTTCAGTCGATCGACCAGATATGCAGTCGATCGACTGAACATCCAGTCGGTCGACTGGATTCCAGCGCCCGGCTCGAATTCTCGTTCTTTTCGCGTCCGCCGGTTTATCGAACCTCGTTGGTTGCGCTTCCTTGCTTTGTCCATCCATTTTCGAGTCGAGTATCAATGATGCCAAACGAGCGTGGGCCCCGCTTGGACGTCCTACGGCCAAGAAAAACCGAAAGGTGAAAAACTACGAAAATCAATACTAAAACGTACAAAAATTAAGAAAATCTAGAAATACGAAACGATGGCCAACCCGACTCCTAAATCAACAAAAAGAAAGCGAAAAACACGCAACGTGAAACAAAAACGACAATGAAAATATGTACACAAAGATGCAAATCATTACTCCTCTCTTCTTTTTATTTGTTTCTATATGTATTTATAGCAATCCGGAGATTGCCGAGTTTATAGAGAGGGGGAGGGTGGTTGAGTGTGATTTGTAATTCGTTAATGTGCAATTTGAATTTGTGGTTCTTAATAACTAATATTTAAATTCGTGATTGATTGCTATTCCTGCGCTAAATTGTGTTTGTCTGGTTTATCCTGTCAAAGTTAACTTTGTGTGATTTGATGTTCTTGTTTTTGAGTGTGTATAAGTGCATAAATTTTTCAAAGTTATTATTTATATATATTGTAAAATGGTACTTGGACGCAAATAATTTCGCAAAACCTTAAAAATTGCGTCAATTCAAAATCTCTTCATGCAAAGCCAGTGAGTAGCCTGAGTGTTTATCATCTTTGTATGTACTTGAGTAGGTTCTATTTTGAGATCTCTTTGAAATCGCAGTGTGTAGTTAGCTTTGAATATGATGATTAGGCACAGAAATTACCTTTATTCTTGTCATATCCATATATATCAGCCACTATAAATTCCGAATGATCCCCTCATAGCCAACTAATCCATTTTCTATAGCCATGAGTGTTTATGAGTTAACTCCTACGTCATTAATAGCGTGGGGTAAGAGTTAGTTATTTTTGTTGGTTATTTGTGTTTTGAAATTATGATCAGGGATTTATGAAAAGTTTGTAATAAGTCTAAAGGATCACCATCCTTAAAATAAAAAAAAGAATATATATATAGAAGAGAAGAAAAATAAAATGAAGAGGAGGGTGAATCTTTTTGAGTTGTTGCCTATGCTTATGATGCCTAATGTAAAGGCTTGTACTTAGTATTATTGGTTTTCTTATGATGCCTAATGTTTAAGAGGCAAGAAGTTGAGTTTTAAATAAAAGAAGCATATCATAAAGCTTCTAAATTATTCAAGTGGTGTGTTCAGCAGTCGATTTTGAGTTGCGAGTTGAGAAATATCCTAAGTTTAAACGCTACGTTATGAGAGTTAAGTGAGGTTTCATTGAACGAGGTGAAGCACATTACTTCGTGATTAGAGTAGTTTGGTGAGTTATTGATCACGTTAGATCGTGAGTTAGACACACAACTTATATATTTCATACTCGTCCAAAGAGCCTACATTACAACCTGAAAAGACCTTTTCCGATTATTTGTTAGTTACACACACTTATGCGATGGAGAAGTTTTTGATTTTCAGTTCTTGTTCATTGTACATGTATTATGATGATTTGAGCATAAACACGTCCCTATAAGAAATCATTGAGTGCTTTTGAGCATACACATATATATTACCCTTTTGGGAGCGACAATGTAATAATGGTCGAGCGTTTGAGTTTGCGTTGCAATTATCTATATTTCCAAATTATCTATGTCGCACGACATGAATTTTTGCTCAGCTGATTTTTATACTTGTTATTCTTTGGAATAATCGTTTGTTCAAGGATTAACAAAACAATAAATCGTGAGGTAGTTGATTAACATGAAGTTGTCTTGATTTTTGTTAGTATTTTAGTTCGTTTTTGTTATTAATTTCTGTATAGGTTGGATAGATTGAGCATATTTTTGTATCTCCAGCTTATTTTACCGTGTTTTGATCGAAATTGATGAAAATGGGTGATTATTTTCTTTTTTCCCCATACAGCTAAGTAACCGAGGATGCTCAATGCTGTAAGGATGAATCTTGCAAGCCGTTGCGAGAACCGAAAGACAAGAACGAGCAAATCGGCGAAGAAGTAACAGACTTATCGAACGAGCCACAAAGAAGAGTCTGTCGATTGCCGACGAGCGTCCATGCGTAGTCGATGCCACTGCACTGCCCGCGTCGATCGGCAATCCTATCGATGACTGGTCGACGCAACTCGCTGTCTCCATCGATTTATGTCCGTAGATCGATGCCCTAGGCCGACGCAATCTCCAAGCCCGTCGACGCGGTTCCTTTCGATCTACGGCAAGTAGACGCCGACCCAGAATCGGGATTTTTATGGAAACTTGTGGTCCAAGTCTTGGGAAAACTATAAATACCCTTCTATAATTCATTTAGGGTACACTTTTACACCTTCCTAGGGTTACAAGACACAGAGAGAGTCCGTTTCCACCACCCGTTACGTAGATATAAGATCAAGATTGAAGATTCAGGTTCTTCCGTTCAAGATTCGCTTTCAATCAAGATCGATGCCTTAACTCCGAAATAGCTGGAGATTTATTGCTTTTCCTAGATCTAATAAGTACTCTAAACCTTTTTAATTGCTTTCTAGATTAGTTTCTAGTTAGTTTTTGATTTTTGATGCCTTGTTCTTTACTTTTGGATCTTGAGTTATTTCATGCTTGATACTTTGGATTTCTTGGATAATATAGTTCGTAATCTTTCACATTCCAATTTCGTTTATTTTATTTATGCTTGGTGATTATAGTGACAATTTATTCATACTTTTATTCTTTAATTGCCTTTTAATTTCCAAAACCCTAGTTCATAGCTTTTAGTTAATAAAGCCTTTTAAATTCTCGTTGGTTAATTAGTTTAAAATAAGAAGTTTAAGTTTAATAATTGCTTTTGTTTTTCAATTCTTAGTTTATAAAATCAAAACCTACTTAAATCCCCAATTATACAAGGTCGTGTGTGACTTGTGATTAAACAAACATTGAAGACTCCTATTGGTTGTTCCTTGAGATTCGACTCGAGTCAGCTTAAGTGTCCTCGTACTCTTGCGAGCAGACTTAAACGTTTGACAAACAAATCTATAAAAGTAGGTACGGAAAAGTCTGAATCACTAACCTTCCTTACAAATAGTTCAATATTTGTAACGTTAATTAATGTTTATGTCCCAATTTAGGATAGTCCTATTTTACCGTGAATTAATCTTTACAGGTCAAATTTTGTTGCGATGCTACATATTATTTCTCGTTATCAATTCAATGATATATTTTTAAACATTAAAACATAAGATAGATCTGCCAAGATAAACGAATAAATAAAATAAGTAAACTCCATTGCAATCTTAAAAAAAATATTTCCATGGAAATGATTAATTCTATTTAATACTAGAATCTCGGGTAAATTAAAGTTAAGGAAGATCGTTTATTTTACATTCTTCCCATTAATTAGTGTAAGTGTTGAGTAATTAGTGTGCATATAATCAACCATTTTGAAAATCTACTGAATATCTCATTTTTTTTATATTAAGAAACAACATCCACAGAAGGACAATTTGACTGCAGCTTCATATAATTGCATATAATCAAGGATTTTATTCTGAAGTAGCCTTCCTTGCTTTCAACCATAATCATATGCATCAATAGATGAATTTTGATTATCATTTTTCATCTTCACACTTACATTAATATTGCACTATTGTCTTATTAATCATTCAAACTTAATGTCTTCTCCATCCGATTTTGTCGATGATATCAATCCGTCTAAGGAAACTTGGAAAATTAACGTCCGGTGTGTTCGTATGTGTTTAACTTACTGCAAGATAACCCAGAGAAACCCTTTAGTTTGGAATTGATTTTGTTGGATGAGTAGGTTTCATTCTAAATTTATGTCTCTTATTTTTGTGATTTAATCATGTTATCTAATTTTCAACATAATGACATACAAAAGTTTGTTTTTAGGGTGGTAAAATTCAAGCGTTTGTCAGAAATTACTTGTTTGCTCATTACCAACACAAGCTAAACGAAGGTAACTTCTATCGCGTTAGTAATTTCATCATCAATCAAAATGATGATGAGTACCAGGTAACCACACATCCATACAAGATTGTTTTTATAACCATACTGGCTTGCGTGGTTTGAACAAACCTTTATCCCTACCAATGTATGGTTTTAGGTTTGTCTATATTACTGATATACATTCTGGTGAAATTAGCGAAAGATGCTTGGTTGGTAAGAGGACAGATTTAGGGATATATTCCAAATTATTAACATTAAATTCCCATTTTTTTTAAAATCAATATGAAAATAATGTGATAATAATTATTATTGGTATAGATTCCATATAAATGATTGTATAATCTATTTTACTTTTGGATAGATGTAATTGCTGAATTAATAGCATGCGAGAATATTATTCCAGTTGAGAAAATAGGAGGAAATAGAACGACAACGAGATTACAAGATACTTTGTAAGTCACTTTACTAATCATTGTTTAGTTTTCATCCAACGAAAAAAAAATTAATTCTACCTTTTGTCCATCCTATTTTGTAGTGGCGAGACAATTTCATGCACATTTTGGAATACGTTTGCAGCACAAATGGCAAACTATTGGAAGACCAGTTCTGAAGGTCCTGTGGTCATTATTCTCCAATGTGCGATCATAAAAATCTATAAAGACTACTTTATTAATTTATATTGTAGGCATTTGCATATTATTTGTTATATTATAATATATCACTATATTGTATAATAATTTCTTTTTCAAATTAAAAGTTAATTACAAATTAGTTGACACAAATCCGTATGGAAACCAAGTGTTAAGGGTATACAAAACGTGATGTACCCAAGTCGGTTATTTATAAACGACAATATTCCAGAAATCTTGAGTTTTAAGTCTACGTAAGTTATGATTAGTTTTTTCAGAACTGCAAATGTTTTGTTATTGATTACATCTGAATTTATTCAGATGAATTATACAGGTTTTGTGACTTACATACACGATTAATACTTTACATTAAAGGATCATTGAAAATGGTCGTGGTCATGAGATATCTGCTCGAAGATTTTCCAACACGGATAAAAGTCATGATTTCAGAACTTTAGAGGATTACAATTCTTCATTGGAATAAAACATATTATCGATTTGTGTGATATATTTTTGGTATGATTACCTCCATATTTTATAAATTAATAAATTATATGAAATATTGCGTTGAGATTTGTTTCGTTACTTACCATATTATTATATTGATATTATGTTGGAGGAATTACTCGTCAATGAATATGATTCAATGAACTGCTGGTGACATATATAAGACTAAATTTGTGTATGGTACTATATTGAACATTCAAACAGCTTATAATTGGTTTTATAATTCCTGCGATGTACATTCTACTAAAATTGATGATGCAGTTGGTTCTAAGTTTAGAAAGTATTTCGCTATTCCAAAATCTACTAAATTAAAGTAAGTTAAATCAAGTTATAACTTTCTATTCCGCAGTTAGACTTGTGTATTCTTTTGGAACTTCTAGAGACATTTTAAGATTTGTTTCACTATAAGATTTGTATGGATTTTCTTTTATTTTTATTGATTTTACGTATTTGTTTGGAGTTTATAAAAGTTTTGTGAATCTCATTTTTAAAGATGGGATTTGGTAGTGGGATTTGGTATATATAATCAACTTGGAAGTTTAGGAAAATCCAGTAAAATTACAAATCCAAAAAGTATTTGACTTTTTAAATACCTCATGACAATTTAAGAATTCAAAATATCTCAAATGAATACCTTGAGACTTTTATGGACATTTAATAATTCATTATAAATCTCAATTAAATATCTCAAGACTTTTATAAGTTGTAAAATGTCTTAATTAAATACATCAGGGTTTTAAAAATCTTAAAATATCTTTAAAAGTCCTAAATGAATACACCCCCCTTAGTTTTACATACTCAATGAATTGTGTGGGATAAGATTATATTTATAAATATATTGAATTTATTGTATCTTATACAAATTTAAGTTGACTGTGTGAATTCAAGATGATTCTGGAACAGCTTCCTTTGTACTATTTGATGAGCAGATTGAACCATATGTCAATAAAAGTGCATCACAATTAAAGAAGGTTCTTGAAATGGTAATATAATCCTATATATATTTTTCTTGACACAGTATATTAGTATCAATATCACAATCAGAATCGAAGATGATATTTTGCACGAAGATCTTTTTTCGTTTTGGATTGACAATTTTAGAGTATTCCATCAATATATATGTTTTTGGTTTTCACAATGTAGAATACATACACATAATCTAGAATTATTACAGAGATTCTAACCATTGATGATGATTTTGATTCTTTCCCCGATGAGCTCGATCAATTCATTGGCAATAAATATTTGTTCAAGGTTGAAATCCAAAAGTATACACTTACTCAGCGTACAAGAATATACAGTGTTGTCAAATGTTGTCAAAATGACTGAAGATCATGAAGTTATAAATAAATTGTTTAACAATGAAATATCTAGCATGGTTATTTACTAATATAGCATGTTTCTAATGTAAGTGTTTTCATTCTTATGCAGTAATAATGTAATTCTTGGGATGTTCATTACAGAGTATCGCATCATAATTAATTTTGATAATTTATAATGTGTGTAGGGTCTTCCATCTAATGATAATATCATCTCCATAGTAAATGCAAGAAACCTAACGAATGATTTCGACAATGTTAGTATATCAATATCTTAAGTTATTAACATGAAATTCATATCGGTAAAGTTTAAATTATTCTTCTTCAGAAGGAAATAACAAACTGAATAGTTCTTTTATATTTATATGATCTTCACCATATTGTTTCTTCAATTAGAGATAGTGCGATCTCATCTGGATTTTCAACTCCATAACGGAACCGTGTTAATGTTGATTGCATTGATGTTGATAATGTTGAGTACGAGTCACAACAATCAACCACTGCGAAGAAGGGAAAAGTGAAGGTTCAGAAATAATAATTAGAATCTATCTTTTGGTGTTTGAATAAACATTTTGGTATTTTCATTCTACCAGATTTGGCATGAAACAACTTATTTAATGATGTTCCTTCCATTGTTGAAGCATAGAACATTAATATTGGTTGAATAATTTTGGAATAATTGGTGTTTTGACAGATTTACTTATTATTTTTCATGGCAATTAATTATGTTGTTTATGACAATTGTTGTTACTTTACTTTTTAGTTTTCAAATTAGTTAACTTAAAAATACTGTCACTTTATTTTCTTTACCTGTTTTCCATATTTTCGAGACTTGGAACAATTAAACTAATGGCTCTACTATAATCTTTTAATTTTTTGATTGATTAATATTGTGTAAATATTTTACGGCATATTAGTAAAATCTAATTATACATCAAGAATAAATAAAATGCTTCAACGATAACTTCGATCGAAACTAAGGAGTAAATCAATTTCTATTAAAAAAATTCTCGCTTCAATCTTACATGTCAGTTACACCATATGTTGTATTGTTACAGGGCAGTGTTTCACACATGTCTTTTAATGTTACAATGTTTAGAAAATATTAGGGCCACGCATGATTATTAAGTTGTCTACATACTGCCACCGTTCTTCATATGGTTTTTGCTGTATACTCCTCAAAAAAAACGCCATCGCTTCTCTTTTTTTACATCAACTTCTTCACTTTTATAATGTCATCTTGTTTGGTACCTACGTTTACAAGGATTTTCATGGGAGCGGATTTAGAGGCTTTGGTTAGTACCAATACTTAATATAACGAAATTGTAATTATCAATTTGATGTTAATGTGAGCAGGTCGCTGCTGTTTAGGTTTTTAAACATTTTAATATTTCAATTATTGTGTACTTTGATGTTGTGTGTAAAAATAAAAATTCCTGAACTAAATAATTGAAATTATAAAGTTTCTGTAATCCATAGTTGTAAGAAATTCATATGGTATTATTGTAAAAGAAGTTTTTTTCGAACTGACTCTATTTATGAAAGTGTAATACTATTTTGATTTATAATTATTTGTCAAAGTTCAAAGCATAGATATAGGCATCACTGTTAATATTCAGCTTTATTGTCAATGTTAAATCACATTTTCCTGTGTTTATAGTTCTTTAAACCTATTTATCATAACTTTTCAGACCAAAATTTTGAATCTAGCATCTACATTTTTTTTATGATGTAGTTGATCTTCCGTATTATACAATCCGGAATATTCGAGGTAGTTGCTGGATTATACAGCTTGAACGTCGAGATGGAGATGTATATTTTCTATCATTTGTTTCTTTTGTGCAAACAACTTTATTAACTACCTAATTTATGGAATTGAACATCTATATTCACGAAAGGTTTGGAACTTATGTTTACTTTTTCACAGATACATTTTGGTGATGGTTGGCTTAGATTTGTATCTGATAGCAACTTAAAAAATGGCATGATGTTTGTTTACACGAATATTGAACCTATGATCTTTGATGTTACAATAATGGATGCAAGAAGTGTTGATATGATGCAATTAGTTGCACTATCTATTTCAAATCTGGTCACGGATCCACCAATTTTCTGAGTCACTCTAACTAAAACTCATTTTGAACGTGACCGCATCGTGAGTTATTCATTCGTAATTATATTTCTTACTTAAGTAAATATTCTTGACTCCGAAACATTAATTGAATTATTTTTTAGGTGTTTCCGACATATTTGTGGATTATATAATTTCTTCAAACCATTTCTCATAGAGTAAGGTTACTATTAGGCATCACATATTAAAGTGGAGTTTGCATGTTAAGTTCAACAGTGATCGTCATTGTATGCATTGTGGCTGTAGAGAAATTTTCTACCACTTTGGGCTACAGATCGATAGTGTTATTCTGTTCATATTACTTTATGTATCGGGGTTAGTTTTAATTCTCACCATAATTTAAGGAGTATCAGCCAATGCTACACTGCTATTTACAAGTCCGTACCAGACAATTCATCGATGCAATTTGCGAGAAGACTATTTGATGAACATCCCACTTTTTAAAACATCAGTCAGATTAACAATATTTATTTCATGTTAATTTATGGCTATTTTAATTTATGTGACTAATTTTGTGAATGATTAAGGTTAAAATATCATGCTTATTTTCACTTCTTCTTCATTGTATTATTTTCCATAGGTATTCATCTTACAAATGATCAGTCACTAATTTTATTGTCATGATCAATCTATGATTATACATCTGTGTAATTCCGGAAAATGCAGTTCACCTAATTATATATAAGGAACATCCCAGCCTGCATGTGAATTAATATTTCATTCAATATTTGCACCAGAAAAAAAATTAACATTGCCCTACAATCTAAAATTAACCATATATATTACAAGTAATACTCCGCATAAAAATGGAATATAATTTACTAAGATCAATTAAAATCTGAACAATGATAGGTACTATTCTAAAATAATCCTATTTAATACAATATTATTTGAAGGAATGTCAATAAATAGATCTTCAAGATTATCATTCTAATAATTTGAGAGGGTTTTGAATAAAAATTGCACTAAAAAATCGGGAAATTGCGGACCAAGCAACTTAATGAATTAATTACAATTTGATTCAGAAATATAGGATAATCTACATCTAAAATATATATAATATACTCCATATACAATAATAACCCAAAATATGGCACAACAAATGGAAACATATATTGAAGATCTTCAACCCTTTAATAATCTTCGGCAACCATTTACAATGTGTTCTAATAAAAACTATAAAAACCAATATGTACATAATTCATACATAAACACCTTTAATAATATTCTGAACTTCGTCAATATATGTAAATTAATTTACATTGTGCGTAATTGGCAGAATCCAAATTCATAAACAAACAGGTTTGTATTTTTGCAGATTCCATTTTACTTCATGTTCAATTATCAATTTCCCATGTACTCATTGTTTTTATCCCTTAACTCAATGTGTAGTATGACTGATGAAGATCCAAGCCACAATAGAATTCTATGAAAAAACTTACTATGGAGGAAGTGATATAATGGTAATATTTCAATTATGATGATAATGTAACTAAATTTTGTCTGACATTTTATACCCGACTTTGTTTGTAGATGCAACTGAAAATCCTTTTGCGATCACCAATAACACCCCAGCAACATTCGGTATCAGTATAATATTATCATAACTTGTCTATAAATATAACGAGTTTATTAGACAAATTGTAATTTAAATGTTGTAATAAACATTTCTACCAATATTTTGAATATATGAATTAACAATGCCATGAATATGCAAACATTTCAAATATATACATGTTAGTGATATCTATTTTTTAAAATTATTAATATTTCTTGCAAAGTTATATATAATCGTATATCTTGATCATATTCAGTTAGTTCATTATTTTCCAAGGTTTTAGTTCTCAGATTTCTAATCAAACAAGTCCAAGCGCAACTGCAAGGAAGATCCAAAAGTCGCTAATGCTTAATAAAAGAAATTAAAATTCATAAGGTAATTATACAGGACTTGTAACTTTGTAATTATTGATTTTCGTTGGATTTTATGCATCTAAAATATATTCTTTTATTTTATTAATGCATCACAATAATTTATGAATTCTTACTCCAATAGTTTTCTCATATACTACACCTACACGTAGTATAGGTTATATATTTATTTTTTTTCATTTGATATTTCTTCAAATTCCTATAAGGTATTTACTAACATTTCTTTAGATTGATCCATTTTTATTAATAGAGATATTTACTAACATCTAATCAGGTAGTACGAATCATCCATTAATATCGTCTTGTCCACCATTATCCGATATATCAAATTGTGAGTAATTGAATTATAATATTGTTTTTACCATGAGCTTGTAGCTCAAGTGGTATCACTAACCCTTTATAAGGGTGTTGACAAGGGTTCGAACCCTAGACCTTTCAAACTATTTGAGATTTATCTTCTACTTTCCAGCCACTTGACCCAACTTAGTAAAAAAAATTATAATGTTATTTTTGTGATTATGTTTCTAATTAGTCAAAGTATATCATTACCTATAGTAAATCTCGAATAATATATAAGGATTGTAACGTTCAATTATGTCTTGGTATATATTAATTTGTTGTTGTACTCCCTTTTTCATACTCAGTTTTATGTTGTCTATATATGAATAATCTAAGATCAATCACCTTGATATTCTCATGGACTAATTTCAGCAAGTTCGGTAACTAATACTCAATGCAATGACAAGTTTGTCGGTAAATTTCTCTTTCTCGTTGGGTTGAATTATATTATTTAGCCTTCAATATAAGTTAACTTCTCAATTGTGAATACCAAATAGTGTTTATTAGTGATGTTTATAAAATATTTAGCGAGCAATCTTGAGTTTTAATATAATTATATGTGTATATAGTGATGTATATAAAATACTTATATTCGACGTAATTTTAACTTGCATTAATTAAATATATTTTGTTATGTTATAGGGAATGTTTCATAGCCATACACAAATACCGTTATCTGATATAACTAATGGTAAGCAGTATATAGACCAAACTCATATTTAAGTAGTTAATCATATGCCATTTATTTTTGTCTGGAAAAAATGACTAATCAAGGTTATTATTTTTGTGTAGTCGGCTCTCGAACTTTTCATGGTAAAAATACCATACAAGCAACAAGTAATGTTGTTGGTCTAACAAGATGATTATACAACATTTTTGAAAACATACCTGATAGTAATCAAATGGTTCATACAGCAATTTCTAATTCACAAGGTTGTTTTCTTTTAATACTAAATGTCTATGTATTATTTAAAAAATAATATATATTATATATCTCTATTTTTTTGTAATACGTTAAATATAGCTCAATGCTTTACTATTTATTATATTTTTATGTTGTCATTTATGAGTTTTATAAACAAAAAAAACATATTCATAGTAATTCCCTATTTATTTAAATGATTTTTAGATCAATTAATAATATAATCATTTGCAGCTAATGCCACTAATGCAAGGAATGCTAGAAGAGTTATTTTGCAGAATCAGCGTACAAGTCAATGCAAATTTATTTTTTATATATCATATGGAAAATAATTATTATTCTTCAGTATAAATATAAATTAACAATGTATTTTCATTATACTAATTCTATAAAATTTTAATTATTAATACAGCGTCTAAGAATAATGGTTCAATGGCAAACCTTTCAACAATTCAACCAGCAAAGAAGGCCCATAATTTTTCAAAAGTTAACAAAAGTATGTCTCATGATCGTTATTATATTATTAAACTTACATACATATATTTGTGATATAGAAGATTATGGGCCACCAAGTTTTGCATACAGTAAAACATTTTTTGAAGATGAAGATTACACACCTTATTATTTGTAAAATCCTTAACAGAAGCCAAGCCTACACAAAAGACAACTTTCGTACGTCGACAACACAGAACTTTGTACGAAAAAATGACAGACTCAACAGGTTTATTTTTCAGCTTTATACATATAAATCATTCCATTCTTACCATTAAATTGTCTCATACACTATGCACCGTATTACTTTTTATAAGGGTAGTCGATAACGATGATCCAACCTTTAACTATGAGTTCTGTCATTCCATAATGTGGTACGATGAGCGAAAAAGAAATCTGAGATAACCAGCATGTCCAACGTTCAGTAGATGTTGTGGTAGTGGAAATATTGAGTTACCATTCCTAACAGAACCCCTTGCGCCTCTTGCAAACTTCATACTTGGCAATGATCGGAGAAGTAATAAATACATGGGCAATATACGTGGATACAATAGAATTTTTAGTTTCACATCCATGGGAGGAAATATAGACACATCCACCAACAAAGGTCAAGGATCTTATGTCTTCAAGTTGAAGGATGCAAACTACCACAAAATAGGAAGCTTATTGCCAGTACATGGATCCTCGCCTAAATTTTTGTAGTTATACATATATGATACTGAAAATAAAATTCTAAATAGGATGACAACAATGGGGTATGAATTAATATTTCCATTTCTCATTTCCAACTACTTTTATCTGTTTTAATTTGTTATCAATACTTATATGTGTATTTATTTGTAGTAATAGTTCTGAACCAAGGTCAAACTCCTTTGATCCTACAATCATTGAGATATTAAAAATATGCTTGATGTGCACAATCCCTTGGTGCAATCATTTAGAAGTGTTAGAGAACTTGTCACAACAGACGAATAATCTGGTCTTTAAATGAAGCTTATCGGTGGGAGGGAATCTGATGGTAGAACCTCCAATCTTCCAACTACACGTGAATTAGCAGCTCTTATTCCTGGTGATTTTTATGATGATTTTGACACTAGGGATATCATTATAGAAATTCAGTCCGGCTCATTGCAAAGGATAAGTGAGTTACATCCTTCGTATCTAGCGATGCAATATCATTTGTTATTTCCTTACGGAGAAGTTGGCTTTAGGCTCTGTATTAAAAATAGTGATAAATCTTCGACTACTACATCAACTATAAGGAAAAAACTGACCCTGCGAGAATTTCTTGCATTTAGGATACAAGAATAACCATGCAAGTCAAAAATTATTTTGTCTTCTCGAAGGTTCTTTCAGTAGTTCTTGGTTGATGGATACATAGTGTTCGAGTGTGAATGGTTAAAGTTTTTTAGGTTTAATCAAGTACTGCTAAGAACCGATAAATATAATAATCTCAAAAACAAGCCACTTCTGTGGGTCAGAGAATAGTGTAGCCAACTTCGTTCACTGGGGGAGCTCGGTATATGATCCAAAGCTATCGAGATGAAATGGTTGTTTGCAAGTGGTTTGGATATCCGAATTTGTTCATTACAATCAACTGCAATCCAAAGTGGCCAGAAATAACCAGATATTTAAACAGTAGGGCACTAAGATCCGAAGATCGGCCGGATATGTAGTTAGTATCTTCAAATCAAACCGGATCAAATAATTAAGGACGTGAAAGAATTGGAAGTCTTTGGCTAGACTCGAGCAGGTGACAAAACTTATTAAACACTCTATTTTTTAGATAGAAGAACCTTTTATTATTGAATTCAAATACATATAACTGATCTATATATTCTCGTTTATTATTATTGTCATTGCATCTGTAATTAATTTGTACTCCCTCCGTCCCAAAATGATAGTCTTGCGGTTGATTTCACACAGATTAAGAAATGAGTAGTTTATATAGTTAAGTCATTAAATTAGTTAGTGTTTTCTAATTATACCCTTCTTGAGTTTATTAAGGTCAATTAATACTCATATAAATCAGTGTTGGAATTAGTATATTTGTTATTGGAATGTTAAGATTTTGTACTATAATCATCAATTTTCAATTTACCATGTAGAAAATTAATATTTCAAGAATATTAATTAAGGGTATGTGTGGAAATGAAAAATTAATGATATGACTGGACTATTTTTGTGGGACGGACGAAAATGAAATAATGGACTATCTTTGTGGGATGGATGGAGTAATATTTTTTAAAAAATACTTCCTTTTCTTTAAAGAACTTTTTAATAATAATAAATATTTATTTTCAAATAAAGGCCATGATTGTGTCACTTTGTCTATCAAATATTAAAGTTGAATGGTGCAATCAGTTTAAATCCATCCAATATCTTTTAAAGTACATANTCAAATATTAAAGTTGAATGGTGCAATCAGTTTAAATCCATCCAATATCTTTTAAAGTACATAAATAAAGGCCATGATTGTGTCACTTTGTCTATAATGGAAGGTGGTAACGATGCAAGTGGAAAGGAAGAGATTGTTGATGAGATAAAAAAACTACTACAACTGTATATATATATCCTGTGAGGCTGTCTGGCGTATACTTGCTTTGGATATCCATTATATGAATCCGTCAGTATAACAACTAAGTTTCCACCTCCTAGATGAACAACCAGCCTTCTATAAAGATGATGACATAATTGATAAAGTTGTTGTTGAATAAGTTGGAAGGGAGTCAATGTTTCTTGCTTGGATTGAGTGCAATAAGAAATATCCTTATGTCAGAAGCTTATCTTATACAGAATTCCCTACAAAACTTATTTGGAATGGCACATAACGTGTTTGGACTGTTAGAAAACGTGGCATTAAAATTAGTAGGTTAGATTACGTTCCTCCTGGTGTTGGAGAGGCATACTATTTGTCACTAATGCTACATCATTCTCGAGGCGCAATTTCACACGTAGATATATGAACAATTAAAAATATTGTCTACCCTAATTTCAAGGTTGCATGTCCTTCTCTAGGAGTGTTGGATGATGATAAAGAATATATTGATGGTATTATCGAGGCGAGTTATTGGGGTTTACCAGGATTCCTCAGAAAGCTTTTTGCATCATTGCTACTATCAGGAAGAATTTCAAGATCAGAATATGTGTGGGAAAAGACTTGGCAGTTTCTTGCAGACGACATCCTACAAAGACAATGCAAAAATCTTGGCATATGATTTGCATCTTTTTGTACATATTTTCATTATCGTTTTTGTTTCACGTTGCGTGTTTTTCGCTTGCTTTTTGTTGATTTAGGAGTCGGGTAGGCCGTTTCTCGTATTTCTAGATTTTCTTAGTTTTTGTACGTTTTTCTTATTTRTTTTCGTAGTTTTTTCACGTTTCYATTTTTCTTGGCCRTAGGACGTCCAAGCGGGGCCCACGCTCRTTGGAATCGTTGATACTCGACTCGGGATTRGATGRACGAAGCAAGGAAGCGCAACGGACGAGGTTCGATAAGCCGGCGGACGCGAAAAGAACGAGAAATCGAGCCGGGCGCTGGAATCCAGTCGACCGACTGAACATCCAGTCGATCGACTGACCTTGAAGTCGATCGACTGTCCCGCTAAAATCGACTGGATTCCAGCGAGTTTTGGAGATTTTGACATGGCAGTCGATCGACTGCCTACTTGGCCGATCGACTGCCGTCGATCGACTGGTGCCCCAAGATCGACTGAATTACAGGGCTTTGGGCCATTTCGACACAGCAGTCGATCGACAGCCGACAAGTCCGATCGACTGCAGTCGATCGACTGAAAAGCAGGAATTTTGAAGATTTAAGCAATCATACGTCATTTCAAGAGGGCAACTTGCAGCTGGACAGCTTCTTCCCCAGGAAGCTCCTCCAAAAACCAGAAAAGCAGCTTTTCATCTTTTTAATTAGTTTTAATTCCTATAAATTCTAAGAATTAGATATAGATTATTTAAGTTAARATCTTAGTTATTTCATCTTCAAGCTTTCTTTTAAGTGTCATTGTGAAGAACCATCAGCTTCCCAGCTTTATCATTCAAGCTTTTGTGTAATCAACATTTGGTAACTTCTTTCCTTTAATTTAGTTTCATTTCCATGTTATTTCCTTTTAATATTGTGTAGTGCTTTGGATCATAGTTTAGTATCTCTTGTGTTTTTCAAAACTTTAAATTTAATTTTTTAGCTTTCTAACTTATGAACTTATGTATATTCAAATTCTAATTTAGTAAAAGTTGTTAAAGATCTTCCTTTAAAACCCTTAATTGATGTTAAGTACTTATGTTGACTTATTCAAATAATTTGACTTTAATTTTCCCTCCATTTTACTAATTTCAAATAATTAAGTTTTAATAAGTTAATTAGTTTAAATTGATCGTTTTTAGTATAAGCTTTAAATTCCTTTAAATATTTTATTGTTTTTAAATCTCAAGTTTCAAATTTAAACCTTAGAACAATGATTATCGCTTTCTTAGGATAAATTAGTTTTAGAGAAACCGATGATAAGAACGATAAAGAAAACCGATAGCCGATCACATCCATCCTCGAGAGACACGACTTGGGACAACTCACCGCATCTACAGTCGACTCCGTACTATTGCGGAGACGATTTCTAGAGCGTCGAGAAATCTTCGATCAAATTTTGGCGCCGTTGCCGGGGATGGATTAAGGCCAATGGCATTCTTAATAATTCTTATYGTCGTCGAGAATAATTAGTTAGCAAATTGTTTTACATTCGATACGCGTGATCTTTTTGTTGTTTTTGTGTATGCAGGGTAGACGATCGCTCAGACAGGAGTTGACTCCATTCTTGCCGAACCCCGAAAGGTTGCGAC
>BMAC01001048.1:266323-278643 GCA_014905375.1 Phtheirospermum japonicum | reverse complement strand
CTTATGAACTTATGCTTTTAAGTTGTTAAGTTATATTCAAATTCTAATTTAGTAAAAGTTGTTAAAGATCTTCCTTTAAAACCCTTAATTGATGTTAAGTACTTATGTTGACTTATTCAAATAAGTTGACTTTAATTTTCCCTCCATTTTACTAATTTCAAATAATTAAGTTTTAATAAGTTAATTAGTTTAAATTGATCGTTTTTAGTATAATCTTTAAATTCCTTTAAATGTTTTATTGTTTTTAAATCTCAAGTTTCAAATTTAAACCTTAGCTATAAAACCGAACAATGATTATCGCTTTCTTAGGATAAATTAGTTTTAGAGAAACCGATGATAAGAACGATAAAGAAAACCGATAGCCGATCACATCTATCCTCGAGAGACACGACTCGGGACAACTCACCGCATCTACAGTCGACTTCGTACTATTGCGGAGACGATTTCTAGAGCGTCGAGAAATCTTCGATCAGCATAGATGATATTTATTACTTTTAAGTATTTCTTACTATAATTAATTAATAAATTCTTTGCAAATTTTTTGTTACTTTTCATATATATTTTAACTATATGTCAATTTCTACATTGTGCAGCTCTAGACTTAACTGATGAGCTGTTGAACATTTTTACATTGACCGAGTTGGAAAGGTTTTGCAAAGTAATGGGAAAATGCTCACGAACTTCACTGATATGCCCATTCTTGATGATACCTTGATTAATGACGGATATAACAAACTAATCCATCAAGAACTTAATTTTGATAGATCCCTTTTGGATGTTGAACATTATCAGCTATGCTCATTATTATTAACTGATGTACAGAAGGCAATCTATTATGAGATATTAAGTGCTACCTCATCAGTCAAAGGTGGTATTTATTTTGTCTACGGTTATGGTGGTACGATTAAAACCTTTATTTGGCGAATATTATCAGCTGCTCTACGATCTAAAGGTGACATTGTTCTTAATGTTTCTTCAAGTGGTGTTGCGGCACATTTTACTTCCTTCTGCCGGAACAGCAAATTCAAGGTTTGGTATACCTTTGACTATAACATAAGATTCAATGTGTATAATTACACCTAGAACTAAATTAGTTGCTCTTATGGATCAAGCAAAAGTAATCATTTGGGATGAGGCGCCAATGATGAGTAGATTTTGTTTAGAAGCATTGCATAAGAGCTTAATATTTATTGCACCAGAAGAAAAAAAATAACCTACCATTTGGAGGTAAAGTTATATGCTAGTGGATTCACTTGTGCATAAACATAGGGAACCTTTTAAGGTGAAAGGTTGCACAATGATACTGCTGGTAAGAATATAAATTACGAATCTCTCAATATTTTGTTGTAATTATGTTTTCTAATAGTAGTAAAATAACACTCTTCTTTTAAAAATGATTGATTTATTTTTGGTTTTCAAAGTATTGGTTGTGCGAGCATGCGAGAATCATCGATGAGAGAGATGATTTACCAAAGAAGATGCCGAGGATTATGAAGTGGCACCTCCCTAATCTAAAAAAAGTGGTTAGTAGAAGAATGTTTATGGAGTTGTCCGAACAGGTAAGGTTTTTCCACCCTTTTTTCTAGTATGCTATTATATGAAAAAATATGGATTGTGAATTAGTATATCTAAATGTGAAATATGTTATTGAAATGCTTGCTTTATTTTGTATAAAATGAACTGGGATATCTAGTATGGGATTGAAATATACAATCATCTTTGCGTGTAGTATGCATTTATGCGATTGTGCTCTTGCAATGGTATTGTGATGGTGTGAGTATTCAGTAACTGAACTTGTGAAACAGGTTATGGTAGGTGACCTTGAACTGACACTGGAAGAAGTGGCCAAATCTAAAAAATTAAAGACGTGGCTGGKTCGATATGTATCTAAGGTCAAAATCGGTGCATGCGAAAACRTTCTGCATCAGAACAATGAAGAATTTGATCATAGTAGTCATCCTAGTCCGCGGAGTCCTGTTGCCCGACTTGATGAAGAAAATAACCGACTCGAGGAAGAGGTGATTGCTGCACGGAAGCTATATTCTGACATACAGGGGGCACATAATGCATTATAAGAAAAGAATTGAAGGTTGCAAGTAGAGAATGTGTAGTTGATAAAAGAAAATGTACGACTCCAATCTTTGAATGAAGTCATCCACGTTGTCCCCATAGATTGTGAGATGCCGACACTTAATAGAGAAAGGTTGTGTTATGATGAGTTGGTTGTGAAGTGGAAAAATGAACAAGATGACCAAAAAAAAAAAGATGACCACGTATGGAATATCAATGAAAAGTTAATAAAAACTACAGAAGTATCCCAAAAGTATGCCAGTTACAAATTGATTGAGAAGGATCTTAAAGAAATAAGTACTCATTCTCGAGCAGCAGCTCCACGATCAAAAAGAATTGATCAGTCTCAAGTATAAATAATTGAAAAGTTAAATGAAGTGGAAAAATGAACAAGGTGACCACAAAAAAAAAAGATAACCACATATGGAATATCAATGAAAAGTTAACAATAAAAACAACAGAAGTATCCCAAAAGTATCCCAGTTGCGTGGAGAATACTAATTGATTGTGAAGGATCTTGAAGAAACAAAAGTAATCATTCCCGAGCAGCAGCTCCACTATCAAAAAGAACTTGATCAGTCTCAAGTATAAATAATTGAAAAGTTAAATGATATTCCAAAAAAATTGAGTATAAATCAGGATTCAATTGATTTAATAACTGTGATCACATTATAAATTCTCACAAATTTAAGTAATACATTTACAAATCAATATACAATTGATTTAATAACTGCGATCACATTACAAATTCTCACAAATTTAAATAATTCATTTACAAATCAATATACAGGTACCTGAACAAAGTCTTTGAATCACAACTAGAAAATAGTCAAATTCTATAGTTGATAGGGACAAATCTCCATTAGACATCAATACAATATCAATAAATATTCCTTTACAATTGTCAAAAAATCAAAAATACATCTAATCATAATATGATATGCAAATCCAAATGATTAATATTTTAATATGAAAATTCTTATTCAATAGAATTGAGTCCAGTTGAAGTATTCAATTTCCAATTGTGAAAAAACTAATTAATTGAAACAATGAAATTTCATATTCAATAGAATTGAGTCCTGTTGAAGTATTCAATTTCCTAATGTGAAAAACCTATTAACTTGAAACAATGAAAATTCTTATTCAATAGAACTGAGTCCTGTTGAACTATTCAATTTCCTATTGTGAAAAACATAATAACTTGAAACATGTTTAAGACCAAGACCCCATAAAGTTCATCGTATGGATAATTATACACAATAACTTAAATTGGTTTGAGAACTTAATAATACAATACAATTAAAAACGAAACATAAGATAAATAAAAGATGTCTTTATTAATATAATTCCTAATAAATTATTATAGAAGTAGAATAAAATCCAGTTTAATTTGAAACACACACTCTACTCGAAAAAGAGTTGCACATCCTATGATGGTATTAATTTTAGAAAACTTGTTTGTTTGATCTCTGAAACTGAGTGCAATCTTCTTTTCCATTTATTGTGTTGTCTCAAATTTTCAAACTGTTTCAGATGGGAGTTTGTGAAGCTCAGATTGATATGAGAAAGAGTTTATATCCCGGACCTCACACAAAGAAGGTCTCATAGAGCTGGGATTAGTATCTAATCATCACTGCGACACCGTTCTTTCAATATAGCCATAATCCACTCCATTATCATAAATTTGAATACGTTTCAACTAATTTTTAGCAATAGAGAAAATATGTTAAAAAACTTTAATATTGCAGTCAAGCCCAATAAAGTACTGCATTAGAAGTGTCCCTTCAGAACTCTGATATTCAGATTTCAATCACAAATTCGTCAGAATTAGCATGGTTTAAAGTAACAAGCATCATCAGGAACACTTAAATCAAATATTTTTCGAACTCGCAAATAATTTGTTAATACAGTATTTATTAACCAGGAAAATTAATAAAATTAAACGAGACAACAAGAATTATAACAAAATTGATAAATTAAGATGAAGCTCAGATAGATATGAGATAGGGTTATTTTCCCGGACCTCTTCACAAAGACGAGGTCTCGTAATGAGCTGGGATTAAGTATCTTATCATCACAGCGACACCATTTTGGAGTATGGATTTAAACCAATGGGAAAAATCTGCATAACTTTATTGGAATATAGTCTGTTAAAAAGATCTTTAGAAAATAATAAATAAATACAAATGTTCAGAAATGAAACCACTGAATTATGCGATTGTCGAGCCGATCCGTAAGGCAAGAAGACATTAAGGGCCTTCCTCCTTGGCGGTGGCCGTCAGCCAGCAAGAGCCGATCGTGGCGGCTGTATAGAGAGGAAAAGGGGAGAGAGAGGAGCTACCTCGCCTATTCGAGACTGACTGCGTGTCTAGGGTTCGAGTTGAAGTGGTATATAAAGACTTCTGGGTGGGTATGACCAGTCCAGGTCGGGCCGTGGGCTGACCAGCGTGTCTAGGGTTTAATAAAGGACAGCCAGAGTTGGGCCGAAATTTGGTGATGAGTTCAAGGGTTTTATGTTGGAAAATAAGATTAGAGTTTCGGCCACTAATGGGCTTATTAGAAAACTAAATTGCTTGTTTCTTGAGGTTTTTAAAATATCAGTACTTATTTATTTTAAATTTAAAAATTAAATATTTTATTAATAATTTTTTACATCTAATCTTTTTATTATATTATCATATTAATATATATTATTAAATATAATAATTTAATACAAAATTTGAAATAAAATATAATATTATTATCCACTTTTCAAATATGATTTGACATTTACAGTAAAAGTAAAAATCTTGAATCGTATAATATATAAGAATTTTTAATATTCATAAAATTCTAAATACCTAAATATTTTAACAATTAGGCTTCAAAATTCCTGATAATGCTAATCTAAACAAGCCCCAAATGATTAGTTGTTCGACTTACCCAATTGTAGTCGAGTTTGAATTTCTTCGACAAGACTTATGGGATATCAGACTTAAGTCCGGAGTTTCTACAACAACAACTACTACTACTACTACAATAATAATTATTATTATTATGTTGTATTTTTTTTTCCTTGAAATTTTATTATTAGCGTTGCTTGTGGCGGAAGGTTAATTTGGGCCATGACACTTTACTTAAATTGGGTCGAGCTACGGTGTATGAGTCCCGAAACTTTTAATTAAATCTTGCAAACTCGTGTTATACTTTTTTATGAAGATTAATAATTAAGCTTTGGAGTCGCACAACTCTAAGTGTGCAACGATACGTTTGTCGTATCAATTTGGGGCTTTCATCTAGAGGTCTCAGTATGACGGAGAAATAACCTTCACCACCGGTTATGAAGGATACAGATCACACGTTGTCGATAATTCTGGACCAACTGGTTCGGCAACAGATAACCCATAGCAAACAATTGCACTACAAACAAACTATCGTTTGCTGACGGCTTGTTGATGGGCAAAGAACCGTCAGCATATGCTGACGGCCTCTAACCTCCTACGATTTGCTGACGGGCATGGGCTGTCAGCGAGTAACCCGTCAGCTACCCGTTAGCAAGTCGTCAACATATTAATTGGGCGACGGGTTTGCTGGTAGGCCGCTGATGGACACCATTGATGATGGGTTCCCGCCCGTAAGCAAAATAAAAAATGCTGATGGGTACAAGCCCGTCAATAATATATATATGCTGACAGGTGTTGTGCCCGTCAGCAATATTGATATTAAATTAGATTCCCATCTCGCTTCAAAAACAGAGCAAAAAAAGAAGAAAAAAGAAAAATCGCAGCCGCCCAGCCAGCCCCGCTCGCCGTTGCCCGTCGCCGCGCTCACCGTTGCCTCCGACGCTCATCGTTACCTGCCGCCCACTCACCGCTCTCCGTCGCTGCTCTCCAAACACCATCGTCGCCGCCACCTGAACAAAGTAAATTCCCTCTTCTCTCTCTCTCTCTCTCTCTCTCTCTCTCTCTCTCTCTTTTGTATTTTTTTGAATTATTTTATGAATTAAGATTTTTGTTTTCAAAAATTATATAAAATAATTACATAATTGGTGTATAATTTACGTATTATTATATAATTAGGCTAAAATTCAGGGGTTATTTTATAATTAGAACTTAGTTTAGGTATTATTGTATGATTAGGGTATAATTTAGGTATTATTGTATAATTAGGGTTCAATTAAGGGGTTTTTGTATAATTAAGTTTTAATTGAGGTATTATTTTATAATTATCATTAATTTAGGGGGTTGTATAATTAATATATTTAATTTAGATATTATTATATAATTAGGGTATAATTTAGTGTTATATTATAATTAGGATTTAGTTTAGGTATTATCGTATAATTAGAGTTTAATTTAAGAGATTTTCTATAATTAGAGTTTATTTTAGGTATTATTGTATATTTATCATTAATTTAGGGGTTTTGTATAATTAAGGTTTAATTGACGTATTATTGTATAATTAGGGTTTAATTTAGGAGTTATTATATAATTAGGGTATAATTTAGGGGTTTTGTATAATTAAGGTTTAGTTTATGTGTTTTTGTATAATTAGAGTTTAGTTTAGGGGTTTTTGTATAATTAAGGTTTAATTGAAGTATTATCGTATAATTATTGTTAATTTAGGTGTTTTTGTATATTAGGGTTTAACTTATGAATTATTATATAATTAGGGTATAATTTAGGGGGTTTTGTGTAATAAAGGTTTAATTGAGGTATTATTGTATAATTTATCACACTAAACACACCATCATAAATTCAATTTATCCAAAAAGAAAAAAAAAAGGACGAAACTTGAAATCAGATAGTCAGTCTTGGGAAATGATCACTAGACTACAAACCGAATCACTAATATGCTGCTAATTGCTTAACAAGAAAAAGAAAAAGAGGTTTATTAATGACAACTATTCATCCTTCAAGCCTTTGTCACCAATGCTTCAATCATCTCAGCCTTGAATTTCTTCATAATATATTTGCTAACCGTAAGAGAGATTTTTTTCCGTTGCACTACATGCTTCATGAAGAAACAAACAATCACGACACAATCTTTCCTGGGGTTGATGGACAAAATATTGTTCAGTAAAAAATGAAATGATAACGTACTTATTTATTTGAATATATTAATAGTTGATAATATGATGCTTACGTCTCTCCTTGAGATGGTATATTTTCCAACTTCTTGATGGACAAGTGGATTTCCAGTTACCTAGTTGTAGTTCCTTCACCGCCCCTGTGCCACAAGCGACTTCTACGATCTCCTTCTGCATTTTAAACATAAGTGAAAATCTTATTTACAATTCCATTCTAAGTTTTCAAAATATCGTATCACCGAAAGTAGTAAATACCAGCGCGAGCGCATCGACCAAGTATTTGTCCAATATATTAGTTTCATCCTGGGGCCTTTTCGAATTATAAATCTCCATCGCGCATCCGCAAGGTCGAACACCAATAAAGTCTAGTGGTTCGCTCCTACATCGCTAATCGTCGTACCGCTGGACAGAACCGGAGACAATATTAGAGCATATTCATTCCTTGTTGCTTCAACAACCTCCACCAGAAGCTTCTCGCTACGTTGCATAACGATCTTTATCTGTATTCACAAAATATATGATACTAATGTAATTTACCACTACAATTGAAAAAGAACACAAAAAACATTGGTTCTACTAAGCGACGTACGTACCCAACAATCGGAAGGTACGATAGTTATGTTATTCTCAGTGTTATACTCCTTCATGTGGTGATGTCCATAAGCACAAATAACCTTTGTGAACATAACAAGAGTTAGATCATACTGTCCGCTTTCGATTCAAGCAAACTTGTTACCATTTGAAACTATTCGTTAAATACTTACACTGTTGCTTTAAATACCTTTAAATATGCACATGTTCATCTCCATCGTCATACAGACCATTGTCCTCTCATCGTAGTAAATTGTCTCACTGCACGCAAGTCACAAATAATTGTTCGGTTTATCTGGGATGTTACAAGTACAAAATTATAGTAATTCCATACTACATGCAAATAGGATGTCATTCAAAATAACAATAGAATCCATCAAACTTTTGTGGTATTACCGTGTACTCCAACAGGCGAACTAGTTCACAATAAAGATTACAAATTTGAGATATTGGTTAACAAATTTACACAAGATAAATAGATTAGTTTGCACTGTACACTTACCCTAACCCCTTTTTGTATTTCTCCACAAAGACCATCAAACATCTGTATGTTAAGTTCATCCACAGTGTCCTTTGCACTTTTTATCGAGCATCTTCAGGAATCGCACATTGTCTAGAGACTGTCCCACCTCACATAAGTCTTGATTTATTGTTTTCATCTTATTATTAGGTTTTTAACCAATGTTATACTCGAAATCATCGTCAAAAATAGGTATTCTTTGTTTTACTTTTATACGAATTACCATAGAATTATGTTTTACTGGCTCCTCTCTACTTGAAAAATCATTCTTTGTCGAAAGAGCTTGGGTTACTGCATGAACGGACGGCTCTGCCACATTTTCGTACCACCAGCGTAGTGTGATTTCAAACATTCAGTATGGAATTTAACAATTATGATGGAATTAATAGTATGGAATATAAGAAAATTATGGATCAGTATGGAATTTAACATATTATGATGGAATTTCAATAGTATGGATTAGTAGCCTCACAAAATTTTATGGTGAGTAGTGTGAAATTATACTGTGTATGGATTCAAACTCAAATTTCTGTAATATTATTTTGCTACTCAAGTATGTACATCGAGGACTCACCCGTCATTCAATTTTTCAATTATTTCTACTTGAAACTGATTCAATTCTTTTTGGTCGTGGAGCTGCTGCTCGAGAATGAGTACTTTTGTTTTTGTTTCTTCAAGATCCTTCACAATCAATTCGTATTCTCCACGCAATTGGGATACTTCTTTTGTTTTTATTGTTAACTTTTCATTGATATTCCATATGTGGTCATCTTTGTTTTTGAGGTCACCTTGTGCATTTTTCCACTTCACAACCAACTCATCATAACACAACCTTTCTCTATCAAGTGTCGGTATCTCACAATCTATAGGGACAACGTGGATAACTTCATTCAAAGATTGGAGTCGCACATTTTCTTCTATCAACTTC
This sequence comes from Phtheirospermum japonicum, assembly GCA_014905375.1. Classification (NCBI taxonomy): domain Eukaryota; kingdom Viridiplantae; phylum Streptophyta; class Magnoliopsida; order Lamiales; family Orobanchaceae; genus Phtheirospermum; species Phtheirospermum japonicum. Next base: position 269,466 of record BMAC01001048.1, on the reverse strand, counting down.
ACATTCTCTGCTTGCAACCTTGAATTCTTTTCTTATAATGCATTATGTAACCCCTGTATGTCAGAATATAGCTTCCGTGCAGCAATCACCTCTTCCTCGAGTCGGTTATTTTCTTCATCAAGTCGGGCAACAGGACTCCGCGGACTAGGATGACTACTATGATCAAATTCTTCATTGTTCTGATGCAGAAYGTTTTCGCATGCACCGATTTTGACCTTAGATACATATCGAMCCAGCCACGTCTTTAATTTTTTAGATTTGGCCACTTCTTCCAGTGTCAGTTCAAGGTCACCTACCATAACCTGTTTCACAAGTTCAGTTACTGAATACTCACACCATCACAATACCATTGCAAGAGCACAATCGCATAAATGCATACTACACGCAAAGATGATTGTATATTTCAATCCCATACTAGATGTCCCAGTTCATTTTATACAAAATAAAGCAAGCATTTCAATAACATATTTCACATTTAGATATATTAATTCACAATCCATAGTTTTTCATATTAGCATACTAGAAAAAAGGTGGAAAAACCTTACCTGGTCTTCGGGCAACTCCATAAACATTCTTCTACTAACCACTGTTTTTAGATTAGGGAGGTGCCACTTCACAATCCTCGACATCTTCTTTGGTAAATCATCTCTCTCATCGATGGTCCTCGAATGCTCGCACAATTAATACTTTGAAAACCAAAATAAATCAATCATTTTTTAAAGAACAGTGTTATTTTACTACTATTATAAAACATAATTACAACAAAATATTTGAAGATTCGTAACTTATATTCTTATCGGCAGTATCATTATACAACCTTTCACCTTAAAAGGTTCCCTATGTTTATACACAAGTGAATCCACTAGCATATTCTTTATCTCCCCACTCCAATCATACTTCCTCATGTTGTCAAGGTCCTCGAGATATTGTAACCAACCCCAGGTTACGATAACCCCAGTCTGAGGAAAGAAAACAGTCACAATGAGAAGTAGGCAAAGCAACCTCACAGCATCATTAATGCCATGAGCTTATGATTCCTTCCGACAGAGTACTTCATGTAACTTCTCCTTCACTGATCTCTGATTCAGTTTGAGCTCACCCTTAAACATCCTGTTAGAAAAACTCCACCCATTTTTTCCCTTTGAACAAATGATTTTTCATCACCGTCCACAATACCGAAAATCAGCTGCACGTCACGCTTTGTCACCCCCACTGCCTTCCCCCTAGCAAAAACTTTTGATCGTCAGGGTTAAATGTGCACATAAGGTCTGTTGTGCTCGAATCGACCCTCAAACAGTCGTCTGAATTGACACTACCCGAGTATAAGCACTTGAACAGAAGGTAAAATGGCGTCTGCTTCATAACATGTAAATGTTCTTCGCCAAATTTATCTCTATAATTATTAAACACAGTGACAACTCGCCATTGTGGACCTAGATTGCCTAAAAACATTCAAATACTACTTACTATTTATACATAAAATATATAACAAAATTATACCACCGCAAAACTTAAATAATTAATGTTTGGTTATTATAATAAAATTAAATCAGTTAAAATAGCAAAAATAAATGCACCGGAAATTCGTTGGTACGCACCTGTACTCGTTGTATGCAATTAGTTTGTATATTTTTAAAGAAAAAATGGTTGACCCTTACACTTCAGTTTGTATACATACTGTGAATTCAATTACATACTATCAAGTTGTCGAAACTACATTATAATACATTATCCATAAGATTGTAGTTTGTCAGTATTCCATCCTATGCCAGTGTCACGGTCCACTATTTTGTACTGCACAATTATAGCTTTGACCAAATATTTACTGTCCAATCTTATGTATAGTAAATATAATGAAATCTGTGACTGCATACTGCATTTTCAAAATAATCCATACTATGCACTCAAATAATATGTAATTACAAACTACGCACTCAAACAATACAAATACATAGCCAAACGCTTCATTTGTACAGTCTCATTCTAATAGCGTGTACTCACCAATAATTTCTTAAATTTCAATAACTTGTCTAAACGTATGCCAAAGTGTATACGAAATACTACACTTTAATTATATAATGTGCTACAACAAGTTTAAAAAAAAACTTCATTTAAGGCAGAAGTTTTAACAACAATAATTACGTACTGCATTTTTTAAAATGCATAATCCACTATCTCAAAAATTCCATACTGCATTCTGCATTTTTCACGAATATTTTCCAAAATATCCCATATTACTTCTATAGAATATTCAAAAATATGGAGTTGTATACTACTTTTTAAAAAATATTTTAAGAAATGTTAAATACACCAGTGAAGTATGAAATGCGAAGAAATAAATACAATAGTATAGAATTTCCAAAATGCAGTATGAAATCCAAAATATGGAATTACTTACATATTACATACTGGTACTAAAATGCATTTTTTAGAAAATTTCATACTACACACTCAAATAATATGTAATTACTACCAATTACAAATTACGTACTCAACAAAATAATTACACAACTAAATGCATTTGCACAGTCTCGGGGAAAATTATACCAAAACTAATTTTCATACCGGACACTGCATTTGTCAAATTATAACCGAACACTATCTCAAATATTCCATACTGGACAATGCATTTGTCAAAATGCATTTTCCAAAATACTCTATACTACTTGTATAGAACATTCCAAAATATGGATTTGTATACTACGTTTTAAAAAATATTTTTAAAAATATTCAATACACTAGTGAAGTATGAAATGCAAAGAAATCAATACAATAGTACGGAATTTCATATGACAATCAAAATACTACACCCTAATCATCGAAAAGACTACATCTTTCGATTGTAGTATTCATACAGTATGGAGTTTTATATTGATTACATGAGACACAACAAAGTTTGTAATTTTCGTGAACAACAAAGCCTATTACCTAATTCAAACAATCCAAATACATAAAAAAAAATCCAACCATGATTCAAGCTTTTGTGTTGCCTACTTATGAAAATTTGTCAAAAGATCAATAGCTTGCCCGCAAGAGAACGGGGTCGCGCGTAGTTTGGCAACTTGACTCGAGTCGTCTCTCGAGGAACATACAATCGGAAATCTCGAATAGTTTGTTCAATTCACTATCACATACATTGGGGG